>WNWK01042039.1:15000-16163 GCA_009830355.1 Cherax destructor | reverse complement strand
AAATACTGCGGGAATTGACAAGGTAGATAGTGACAGGTTGTTTCAGAGAGGGAACACAGAAACAAGGGGACACAACTGGAAGCTGAAGACTCAGATGAGTCAAAGGGATGTCAGGAAACATTTCTTCAGCCACAGAGTAGTCAGGAAGTGGAATGGACTAGAGAATGATATAGTGGAGGCAGGAACCATACACAGTTTTAAGACAAGGTATGATAAAGCTCATGGAGCAGGGAGAGCAGAGACCCAGTAGCAGACAGCGAAGAGGCGGGGCCAGGAGCTGAGTCTCGACCCCTGCAACCACAATTAGGTGAGTACAATTAGGTGAGTACACACACACACGAGGACCAGGCAAAACTACAAAGGGATCTGGACAAGCTGCAAGCCTGGTCCAGAAATTGGCTCCTGGAGTTCAACCCCACCAAGTGCAAAGTCATGAAGATTGGGGAAGGGCAAAGAAGACCGCAGAGGGAGTACAGTCTATGGGGACAGAGACTACAAACCTCAATCAAGGAAAAAGATCTTGGGGTGAGTATAACACCAGGCACATATCCTGAGGCACACATCAACCAAATAACTGCTGCAGCATATGGGCGCCTAGCAAACCTAAGAACAGCATTCCGACATCTTAACAAGGAATCGTTCAGGACCCTGTACACTGTGTATGTTAGGCCCATATTGGAGTATGCAGCACCAGTTGGGAACCCACACCTAGCCAAGGACGTAAAGAAACTAGAGAAAGTGCAAAGGTTTGCAACAAGACTAGTCCCGGAGGTAAGGGGTATGTCTTACGAGGAGAGGTTAAGGGAAATCGACCTGACGACACTGGAGGACAGGAGAGAAAGGGGGGACATGATAACGACATATAAAATACTGAGCTGAATTGACAAGGTGGACAGAGACAGAATGGTCCAGAGATGGGACACAACAACAAGGGGACACAGTTGGAAGTTGAAGACTCAGATGAATCACAGGGATGCTAGGAAGTATTTCTTCAGTCACAGAGTTGTCAGGAAGTGGAATAGTTTGGGAAGCGATGTAGTGGAGGCAGGTTCCATTCATAGCTTTAAGAAGAGGTATGATAAAGCTCATGGCGCAGGGAGAGTGAACCAGTAGCGACCAGTGAAGAGGCGGGGCCAGGAGCTAAGACTCGACCCCTGCAACCA
>WNWK01042039.1:0-10000 GCA_009830355.1 Cherax destructor | reverse complement strand
CAGAACGGGCCAGGTTTTGAATGCAATCTTTAACCATGCGAGTTCTTGCAATCACCCACCGGCCTGGGCTGCCGCCCAGATAATTGTTCCCAACAGTTCCATCATGGAAAGAAACATTATTGAGTCGTCTCTCTTGAAACATGATACTAATGCCGTATATAACTAAAATTATGGGTGTACAACCTCGATAGCTATTTAATGGAGTCTCTTGTGCACAGTCTTAAACAACAATGTTATACAAAAGCGCAGGATTGCTCTTTATACCATCGCGTCTCGTGATCTTCCGGTTATGTTCAACAAGAGTTTGCAAGCTGAACATCATGGTAGACCCATCGTGAGTGTCGATATAATATATAACATCCTGGGTATCTTTATTGATGAAAAGTTTGGCCTACACAGTGGGCTTCTTCAGTCAAGTACAGAGCGAGCAGGTGTATTACACACGTTACGTATTTATAGACACCACTTACCTCGCAGTGAGGGACAGTGACAAGGGTGCCGCCCCACCCTGTAATTACGTTATCATTGCTGGAGTAGAGTGGAAAAATTCCTCACCTCAAATGTCTAGGGTTAACACGTGTATTGATGTACCAGTTGAAGCATGAACCTCCACACACTCTCTTCTGAGTCCAGCACAGGTAAGCTAGGCAGCCGACTGATTACATATATAGACTGATTACATATATATATCATTTATCAAACTGCGGCAGGCCAGGGTTCAACCCCACGACACTTTGTCCCACCTAAAGAGACCACACAATGTACGTGTCACTTTATACACTTCGCCATCGATCCTACAAACAACATGAGCCTAGCGAACTAGGCTTGTTTCATGTTGCGAGGACACTCGTGGCAATGGATGCTCAAGGATTAATTTCAGCCTCCTCCCGTTTGAATACCCGCCTCAACAAGCAGTCTATATAGCAATGAAACCACGAAACAAGTGGTTTTCAATCATTTACCAAACTGCGGCAGGCCAGGGTTCGACCCCACAACACATTGTCCCGCCTCAAGAAACCACACAATGTACATGTCACCTTATCCACTCCGCCATCGATCCTTCATGAGCCTAGTGTTTGTAGGATCGATGGCGGAGTGGATAAGGTGACATGTACATTGTGGTCTCTTGAGGCGGGACAATGTCATGGGTCGAACCCTGGCCTGCCGCAGTTTGGTAAATGATTCAAAACCACTTGTTTCGTGGTTTCATTGATATATATATATATATATATATATATATATATATATATATATATATATATATATATATATATATATATATATATATATATATATATACGTATATACACACACACACACACTTATAAAACTTGGGGTGGTAGGAGTGTATTCAAACAGCCTGAAAGAGAAAACTCATTATTTTTCCGTGAAATTTTTTTCTTTACGTCTCCGAAGTTATGGGTCTCTATACCTGCATTTAGAGAAGCTCATTTTATAGAAAAAGAATGAAAAAGTTTCGACCATCGAACACAAAAGGGGGAACCAAATACTGTTTGAATAAGAGGATGGGCTGCTAAATAAGCCTTAAGCCTTAGGGTATTAGGTATTCTTTAGCTCTAGCATTAAATATGTTTATATTAAAACTGGCCTTGATATGACCAGGTAAACCATTATAATTCCTTATCACTAATTACTTACTGTTGGTACTACCAAAATATGCTCACTTCCACTTATACACTATTGATTTTGGGTCATATCCTTCACAAAACTTGAAGCAAGATATTGTGCACGCTGGTTGTCAGCAGTTTTGTAAACATGGTTTAGTTTAAGCTGCTTTGCTCTATCTGTTACTTTAAACATTTCCACTTTCCGTATTTCCTCGTGGCCTACATAACATTCGAACACTTTCCTGATTCACGCAGCCAGGTACACAAGGTACAACTGGCCAGCTGGAGAAGCATCACTCACATCTTCCTCACATCATCAATAAGGAACACCTGCACAGGTGTTACACGTTGATCTCAGTTATATTATCATTCATACTGGTGTTTTCACTCTCACTAATATATTTCAAAATATGTAATAACCACAGGTATGCTCTATTTCAGTATTCACCACTATTAATGTCATACCAATTTTTTCCATTAAATCTCAAAATGTCATAAATCATAAGCCAAATTGTTATATAAAATGTCATAGACCTCAAACTATAATATTCTAATAATCTAACCTAATTAAATAATTTTTCAGTAGACGTTAATCCTAAATGTTTTGCACAACAAGAGGCTTTTAGCTGACTCATGAAATCGTAGTAACACGACTGAAAACAAATCACAGAACGGGAGGGACTCGAACCCATGGTATTGGAGTCTTAAAATTCGCAGGCCAGTGTGCTGACCCACTGGCCAATGCTGTCCTAACAAGATTCAACCAACTCGAACCCATAGCCAGCGAGTTTTGGGACGCATTTGTCACGGGTTCGAGCCCCACCCTCCTCTTTCTCGGATTAAACTTTATTACTTCCTATTCCTCGGACGCTTTATGATCCCTACAGGTTTAGCGCCTACAAAACGATCTGAAATGAAGCAAAATATGATAAAATCTTGTTGCCTGGAAAGTGATCTTTGAAAAACCACAGAGATTGCTGGGTACAAAATCTTAATGTAGACCAGCTGCTGATGTTGTGAATGTTGTGTACAGTGACAGCTGCAGCTAAGCTGCTAATGTTGTGTACAGTGACAGCTGCAGCTAAGTTGCTAATGTTGTGTACAGTGACAGCTGCAGCTAAGCTGCTAATGTTGTTTACAGTGACAGCTGCAGCTAAGTTGCTAATGTTGTTTACAGTGACAGCTGCAGCTAAGCTGCTAATGTTGTTTACAGTGACAGCTACAGCTAAGTTGCTAATGTTGTGTACAGTGACAGCTGCAGCTAAGCTGCTAATGTTGTTGACAGTGATAGCTGCAGCTAAGCTGCTAATGTTGTTTACAGTGACAGCTGCAGCTAAGCTGCTAATGTTGTTTACAGTGACAGCTGCAGCTAAGCTGCTAATGTTGTGTACAGTGACAGCTGCAGCTAAGCTGCTAATGTTGTGTACAGTGACAGCTGCAGCTAAGTTGCTAATGTTGTTTACAGTGACAGCTGCAGCTAAGCTGCTAATGTTGTTTACAGTGACAGCTGCAGCTAAGTTGCTAATGTTGTGTACAGTGACAGCTGCAGCTATGCTGCTAATGTTGTATACAGTGACAGCTGCAGCTAAGCTGCTAATGTTGTTTACAGTGACAGCTGCAGCTAAGCTGCTAATGTTGTGTACAGTGACAGCTGCAGCTAAGTTGCTAATGTTGTTTACAGTGACAGCTGCAGCTAAGCTGCTAATGTTGTGTACAGTGACAGCTGCAGCTAAGTTGCTAATGTTGTTTACAGTGACAGCTGCAGCTAAGTTGCTAATGTTGTGTACAGTGACAGCTGCAGCTATGCTGCTAATGTTGTTTACAGTGACAGCTGCAGCTAAGCTGCTAATGTTGTTTACAGTGACAGCTGCAGCTAAGTTGCTAATGTTGTTTACAGTGACAGCTGCAGCTAAGTTGCTAATGTTGTTTACAGTGACAGCTGCAGCTAAGTTGCTAATGTTGTGTACAGTGACAGCTGCAGCTAAGCTGCTAATGTTGTGTACAGTGACAGCTGCAGCTAAGTTGCTAATGTTGTTTACAGTGACAGCTGCAGCTAAGTTGCTAATGTTGTGTACAGTGACAGCTGCAGCTAAGTTGCTAATGTTGTGTACAGTGACAGCTGCAGTTAAGCTGCTAATGTTGTTTACAGTGACAGCTGCAGCTAAGTTGCTAATGTTGTGTACAGTGACAGCTGCAGCTATGCTGCTAATGTTGTGTACAGTGACAGCTGCAGCTAAGCTCTGCAAGGTAACCCACGACACTAAACTTTTCCAAATTTGGCTCACGCCTCGCCATCATAATACCATATAAGATTTTTTCGAGTTGGCTGACCTTGACTGTTACTGACCCACCAATAATGGTTAGCGACTGGCAACTGTCGCTAAAGTCATTCCTAATAACCTCCGCCCTGTGTGGGGGTAAATGTTCCCTGGGAACTTTCTGCACAGGACGTGGGAAAACGCTAAACATTGTGTTCTACAGGGGAAGAAATCCAATTTCAATTTACCAGAGTAAATATACTTACCAGGAAAGTGGCCACTGAACTGGCTGTGTATGTTGGTCGCTCTCGGGATGACTGCGTCCACGTGCCCAGCTGCTGCTGCTGCTGTCTGCCTCCAATGTATTTTTTTTTATTCCCAACGTGGGACATTAGTTTTTATTTGCAATAACTGTGTTAGAGTCTAGTTAATTATGTTTAAAAATTAATAGACAGTTAATTTTATTTAATGTTTTTTTTCTATCTTAAAAACTTTCGTTTTGCATCTTATTTTAGTATTATCAGTGAATGAGTGGAACTCCTTGACTGACAGGTTTGTTGTAGGTGTGTGGATGACTGGCAGGGTTGTTGTAGGTGTGTGGATGACTGGCAGGGTTGTTGTAGGTGTGTGGATGACTTGCAGGTTTGTTGTGAGTGCATGGCTGGCTGGCAGGTTTGTTGTGGTTGTATGAATGGATGGCAGGGTTGGTGCGGATGTATGGCTGGCTGGCAGGGTTGTTGTGAGTGCATGGCTGGCTGGCAGGGTTGTTGTGAGTGCATGGCTGGCTGGCAGGGTTGTTGTGAGTGCATGGTTGGCTGGCAGGGTTGTTGTGAGTGCATGGCTGGCTGGCAGGGTTGTTGCGGATGTATGGCTGGCTGGCAGGGTTGTTGTGAGAGCATGGCTGGCTGGCAGGGTTGTTGTGAGTGCATGGCTGGCTGGCAGGGTTGTTGTGAGTGCATGGCTGGCTGGCAGGGTTGTTGTGAGTGCATGGCTCGCTGGCAGGGTTGTTGTGAGTGCATGTCTGGCTGGCATGGTTGTTGTGAGTGCATGGCTGGCTGGCAGGTTTGTTGTGAGTGCATGGCTGGCTGGCAGGGTTGTTGTGAGTGCATGGCTGGCTGGCAGGGTTGTTTTGAGTGCATGGCTGGCTGGCAGGGTTGTTGTGAGTGCATGGCTGGCTGGCAAGGTTGTTGTGAGTGCATGGCTGGCTGGCAGGGTTGTTGTGAGTGCATGGCTGGCTGGCAGGGTTGTTGTGAGTGCATGGCTGGCTGGCAGGGTTGTTGTGAGTGCATGACTGGCTGGCAGGGTTGTTGTGAGTGCATGGCTGGCTGGTAGAGTTGTTGTGAGTGCATGGCTGGCTGGCAGGGTTGTTGTGAGTGCATGGCTGGCTGGCAGGGATGTTGTGAGTGCATGGCTGGCTGGCAGGGTTGTTGTGAGTGTGGGAAAATTAAGTTAGGTGAGGTTTATTGGAAAAAGTCCCTAAATATTATTGCGAAAATAATAATAAAATTTGGATTATGGTTTCTCTCAAATTCAGGATTAAATTTTGCACTTAAGGTTACTAAATATAATTGTAAAATAGAAAAATAATAAATTGCTTGGCAAGTTCTATTGACTCTTAGATTTAGTACACAATCGTGAAATGGAGTTTTATAATGAGAACAGCTATATATGTCCGTTAGAAATAATGAACAGAAACAAGAATTCTTTCACTCTAAGAAGGATTTTGTGATATATATTTACTTCTTTAAATACCGCTACCAGACTCCAAATCTACCAGACACACTGTAAGAGAAATAACGAGTCGTTAGTGATTTTTCTTTACACAAAATATCACTTCTCTCGTTATCATCACTGTGAAACTGCGTATGTATATTATTATTGTTATTATTATTATTAATATTATTATCAAAAAGAAGCGCTAAACCCTGTGTATGTATAGAGGATGGCTACATACTTAAAAAATGCGATCTATATTGCCCTAATTATGTTTCAAAGATCACCGTAATCCAGCACACACTGTATAATCAATTACGAATATTAGCGTCAGAGTATGTACACCGAGAGGTGTGAAACTGTGTATATACAATGAAAGTTTACTTTAATAACTATTTTAGTATTCTTGAATGTTTGTGTACTGGTAAATTGTGGCCTTAATGATGGTGAAGTGATAGTGATATGGTGACAGACGACCTGTGCGAGGTACTAATAACTCATTGTGCGTTCTCTCCGGTGTCACCTGATAGGACGTCAACACATGTCGTCCAGCAGCCAGGTGGTAGGAGGTCAGGTGGTCATATATTGTAATGTGTGGTGATGATGTAAGTTTGCTATCAGATGTCTAAACAGGTCTTGGACTTATGCGAATTAGAACGATCATTATGTTGTACTTTTATTGGTAGCACGTAATTACTGGCTTAATGGTTATAGGTTGGAGTATTAGGGAAGACAGGTGTTTATGGTGAGGTTGGGTGTTTTTATACTCAAGTGAGTGTTTTGCGTTTTTTGGCCTCAGCGTGAATGGGGTGCATGTACGTGTCTCAGGCCTTTGGACGACAGGTTACGGGTGTTCCGTAATATATTTAAGTTGTAGATTGTATACGGTGTAGGTTACCGCATCACGGTACTTACATTTTTAGATAGTTTTCTTTTTTACTTAGATTGATGGTGAACGCTGTTATCCGTATATCGTTTGTCTTCATTGTGATATTAGTGTCGTTTGTATTTATGAAGTTCTTGATGTGGTATTAACATTTTTTGATACCTTAGTATAATTATATATACAAAAATGAACAATGTTATATTGTACTGTTGATGTAATTATACCACAAGTATTGTTTGAGTTATTATATAGATAGCTGTTTTCAATGTCTCTGTATATATAGTCCAATGTGTTCATATTTCTGTAGGGTAAGTGTCCGCATCACGGCACTTACATATTTCGGATGTTTTCTTTTCTGTTTAGTTTGAGGACATCTTTAGGTTTATGTATTTTCCTTAGTCTTAAGTTAAGATAATTACATTGTTTTATATTTATGAGGAACTTGGTGTAGTACCGTCATGTTACTTTTGTATTCTCACAATTTTGATTAATAAAAAACAAAAATAACTCATTATTGTTTGTGTGTATTTGTGTGTGTTTTGCCGAGTCAAATTCATGGAGCTCTCCATCCTTATACTATTATATTCACGAAAAGCGTTAAATCCGTAAGTTTTTTTCAGCGCTATATGACAAAGGTGAAAGATGGTTGAGGTGCACAGGTTTCGAGGCAAATTAGTATATTGACAGATAAAAGGGAGAGTGAAATGCTTCACAGTTGATGTAGCAAATCGGTGTTGGTAAATAAATCATAACGTGCTTTAAAAATAAAATGGTCAGAGATGAGGGCGGGCAGAGTGATATATCTGTCACACTACTAGTGACACACATCATCTCTGACACATGGTTGGGAACATCATCATCTCTGACACATGGTTGGGAACATCATCATCTCTGACACATGGTTGGGATCATTATCATCTCTGACACATGGTTGGGATCATTATCATCTCTGACAAATGGTTGGGATCATTATCATCTCTGACACATGGTTGGGATCATTATCATCTCTGACACATGGTTAGGATCATTATCATCTCTGACACATGGTTGGGAACATCATCATCTCTGACACATGGTTGGGAACATCATCATCTCTGACACATGGTTGGGAACATCATCATCTCTGACACATGGTTGGGAACATCATCATCTCTGACACATGGTTGGGATCATTATCGTCTCTGACACATGGATGGGAATATTATCATCTCTAACACATGGTTGGGATCATTATCATCTCTGACACATGGTTGGAATCATTATCATCTCTGACACATGGTTAGGATCATTATCATCTCTGACACATGGTTGGGATCATTATCATCTCTGACACATGGTTGGGAATATTACCATCTCTGACACATGGTTGGGAATATTACCATCTCTGACACATAGTTCGTGACGTGTAGCTTCTCTTGATTCATTGCTCCACTATACAGTAAATTACTCTGTTATGAGAGGCTGCCATAGTAATGGAGGACTTCACTAATTCTAAGAAACTTTATAGAAGAGAAATGTTTACAGAACAGCTCAGAGTCCTATTCAGACTGAGGATTTCAGAGAGTACTAAAGACACTGTAACTCTGCGAATGTTATAATTCCAAACTTCAATAATACATATAATTCTGATAATGAAACATGAATATGTTTTAGATCTGAAACGCTTAAGTTAAACACGCAAGCATTCAGGGGTGTGATGGCGTGAATATGATTTTAGTAACATCATTAGTGCAAAGCTTCTGGACTTGCCAGAATGGTTTGTGACATCTGACCCTTTAAAGGTAAAATGGCGTCAGACATTGAGGCCTGATATTAAGCATACAAACTACGGTTTGAGTAAGAGAGTGGCATTGACGACGAGTAAGAGGAGATCGGAGGGTTAAAAGTGGCGGTGGCACTGAAAGCAATATGTTATTAGATCAGAAGTTATTAATGATTGTAACATTTAGAGCAACAGGTAAGACGATCAGTTGTTGACAAAACTGGAATGGAGCGCAAATGGTAAGGAAAGAAGGATTTGGCAGTGACTGTGGCACTGAGTGTAATTGGTAAAGAAAGAGGGGGTTGGCAGTGACTGTGGCACTGAGTGTAAATGGTAAAGAAAGAAGGGGTTGGCAGTGACTGTGGCACTGAGTGTAAATGGTAAAGAAAGAAGGGGTTGGCAATAACTGTTGGTAATACATTCTTCAAAGTATAAATAAAAATGCCACACTTTTACTCAGAAATCCGATAGTCAAAATTACGATAAAAATCGACCGTAGAACAATTTTTAGAGGTGCCGGAGAAAGTATTTATGGTGCACAATATGTCTAGTTGAACATTGCAGACATAATCTGCAACAAGTATTCTGACGTATTCGATTTGAAGTGATTTTAAGCATATGGCTGCTGGTGGACTCTCACAGATGACACGAGTCATCAGGTAAAGACTTGATAGTATAGCCAGTAAACGAGATTAAATAGAATGAAAAGGACTGGGAACAGGGCCCTACATGTCTTATCGATCCTCTTGGCTAACACGGCTTCCTGACGCCACAGTGATGGCAGACATAAGAGTTTAACGTCGCTGAGGGCATGAGCACACATGCTCTCGTTGTGGCCCAGCTCACTGAGACTGGAAGCGTTGATGTGACGAGTGTCTTCACCGCCTGACTCAGCTGGAGGATCTTCTTCGTCAGTCATTTCCGAGGTACAGCCACGGCTACAGACTTCGGCGGCGAAGTCCTTCTGGTGTGTTCCTTCGTCACCATGGCTCTTCCTGCGACTCTTGTCATCGTCATCACCTGCTCTGTTCTCCTGTAAATAAGTAAATCAGTGAAGTAGATACATTAAGATACATTTAGATACATTAAGCATTAAGTGCGAAGACATGTATTAAAAAAGTAATCTTTAAGTGAACAAGTATCTACATAATTAATCTCAACTTTGGTGATCTGTTCTTAGCTCAGAGGTGATCTGTTCTTAGCTCAGAGAGGACGTGTCTAGGGTTCTCTGTGGACTGAACCACTTTTGCTGTGAAGTGAACCAAGATGCCCCCTATTGAGCAACTTTACCAGCAGCTTAAGGAGGAATTGAGGGTAGCGAAGCTTGAGATACGGCGATTGACGGAGGAAAACAAGAGGATTCGTAGTAGTCCTCCTGTTGTGAGTCCTCAGGTCAAGAAGGGAACCTGGGCAGTGGCCGGACAGCATGGGACGAAATTGAAGATCAAGAAAACGAATGGAGAGGTAGTAACGACGAAGAAGAAAGAGACTGCTGTGGAAACTTCGAACTCCTTTTCTGTGCTACCAGACGAATGTGAGTCGACTACTGGGAACGTCACGACGAACGGTACCAAGGAAGGTAAAAACATTGTTGTTGTTGGGGATAGCCAAGTTAGATATATGGATAGGGCCTTCTCCTTGAAAGATAGGAGTAGGAGACAGAGGGTTTGCTTTCCTGGGGCTGGGATGGAAGACATTGTTAGCCGGCTTGACAACATCATGCATGGTAATGGGATCAATCCTATTATCTGCC
>WNWK01042038.1:0-16163 GCA_009830355.1 Cherax destructor | reverse complement strand
AGCTGTGTCAAGAGCCAGCAAGACCACACCACTACCTACCCTGCAGCTGAGTCAAGACCCAGCAAGACCACACCACTACCTACCCTGCAGTTGTGTCAAGAACATTCCTGTAATCAAAAGTTCTTCCCTTCCTTTATTCGAACTTTTCATCCAGCCATCGACATGGTCTTAATTAACTATCTTTGCTAAGTTAAACTATGTGGTCAACAAATAATGGTAATTATTATTATTATTTTCATCGCACTGTACAGGTGAGTAACACCTTTTTTACCTTCATTATTATTTATTTGAGCAATTTAACAATCAAAACAACAATGTTTCTATGAAGGAGGATCCAGGAAAGTGCCACACATCGTCTGTTATCTCTGATTCTGAGCTTGTGATTTGTTGCCAGGAGCTTATTGTGATTTTTATTTTTCATATAATATAACACCTTTTCCCAAAAAGATTAGAAGAATTCCGGGGAAAGATATATAGGTAACCATTATAAACGTTCTTGATCAGCAGCTGTCTTTATAAACACGATTTTTATAATACAAATCAGAGAGGTGGTGGTCAGACTGACGGTACTCACCTCCAGCCTTCATCACACTCATTCATTTTGTCTATTTTATATACTTTTTTTTTTGTATTTTTGTATGTTATATAATTTAAATTTAAATAATATGCAAAATATAATACATAATATAAATACATTATTCTATGTCAACTATTTTGTCATTAATATTCAATGAAAAAATGTGATGCTTTTCTTGTCAAGGATTCCATACACTGAGAGATGTGTATGTCTCAGTGTATATACACCGAGAGATGTGTATGTCTCAGTGTATATACACCAAGAGATGTGTATGTCTCAGTGTATATACACCGAGAGATGTGTATGTCTCAGTATATATACACCGAGAGATGTATATGTCTCAGTGTATATACACCGAGAGATGTGTATGTCTCAGTGTATATACACCGAGAGATGTGTATATCTCAGTGTATATACACCGAGAGATGTGTATGTCTCAGTGTATATACACCAAGAGATATGCATGTTTCAGTGTATATACACTGAGAGATGTGTATGTCTCAGTGTATATACACCGAGATATGTGTATGTCTCAGTGTATATACACTGAGAGATGTGTATGTCTCAGTGTATATACACCGAGAGATGTGTATGTCTCAGTGTATATACACCAAGAGATGTCTATGTCTCAGTGTATATACACCTAGAGATGTGTATGTCTCAGTGTATATACACCGAGAGATGTGTATGTCTCAGTGACTGTCTCGGACGTTTTATCATGGATGGGTACTAACTCAGAGTACCGCGTCAAGTTATCTACCATTACAAGCAGGTGTTTATTACCCTTCTCTGAGGTCGAGAATTTCGTCAACAGGTCGACAGAAGTTCTCTCCCAGGGCTCCTTTGTAATGGGATACTTTAGAATGGGATTGGGACCCGTGACAGTACCCTTGTGTTGTAAGCAAACGACACACTGGTGTACATACTTGGCAATTTCCGCTGCCATCTTAGGACAGAAATATTTCATTCTTGCCTGTTTGATGCTGCTGTCCTTCCCGGGGTGCGCTGCACCTGGGACATCGTGGATCAACTTGAGAGTCGCGGGTACCAGGGACTCCGGTATCACCAGTTGGTGTACGGTTCTGCCGGGGTCCACTAGTCGAGCTACACGACACAGTACTCCTTGATTGACCACTAAGTCTGTCAGCGGAACGGGCGACTTGACCCGTGGGCCAACGTCCTCTTTGGTCAGGAATCGAAGGACTGGTGACCACACCGGGTCCTGCCGTTGGGCTCTCTCTAGGTCCTCGACGGAGAACGAGTTGTCTGCACTGACAAAAACTATATACCTCGACAAGGCATCAGCTACGACATTTTGCTTACCCGGAACGTAGCAGACTTCAGGGTTGATAATTTTAAACTCTAGTGATTACATTGATATAAAAATCTATGAAATACGAAAAGGTGCACAATCCTGAGGAAATACGTAATTTGTCCAGCTGAAAAATACGATAAACAAGTGTCGAGTTGTGAGTTGTCAGTGAACGATTTCACCAACATAAGTCCGTATATATTCCATCATAGAAAAAACAGCAGTGTTGTGGTGTAGAAAAAAACAAAAACTAAACCCAGTAGAGTGAACCGTAAGTGCACGGAAACCCAGGTGTTAAAGCGGGGTGAGGTCTACCAGGGTGCCAGAAGTAAACAGGGTGCCAGAGGTAAACCAGGGTGCCAGAGGTACTGCCGCCGCACAGTAGGAGCTGCCAGAAGGACCGGTTTTTATTTCCAACACGCAAGTTATACTTTTGTACCATACCGATCATTATTACTCTGTTTAATCATCTTCCAGTGGTCTGTCTCGCGTAACACAAACAATCCCTACAGGATTCATTAAATAAGTGACACTGGATCTCGTCAGATCCAAGAAATAAGTGAACCATTGACTGGATTCAAAACTGGTATCCTTGTCCGGATTCAATAAGTGGACGGAGTTTTAGGGGACCTTATCAATTTCCCAAACAATAACAAAACTTAAAGAGATAAGATTGTCCAACCACTTACACATGCAAATAAAATAGATACGATACAAATAGACGAATCACCACTTCAGGGAACCTATTAGTAGAATACTCAGTAAAGCAACCAACAAAAATCAATCATGAAACCCTGTGTAGTATGCAAACTAACAACCAAACATTCCTCTGCATGGATTACATGCATCTTTTGTGGTAAATGCTACCACGCCCCTTGTGTAGACATTCAAGACTCTACTACCCGAGATATTAAACAAGGCAAGTGTTTTTGGGTATGTCCAAATGAGACCGAACTGTGGAATAAAATCACATCGATATTAAAAGATGACAACACCAAATCGGACTTCATAAAAAAACATGACAGCTTTCTATAACAGTTGGGAAAGTAAAAAATCAGGGCCAGATGGTGCTACCACCCCTGGTACAGATGTTGAAATGGTAGCCAGTAAATTTAAGAATGGAGAAATAAATGATGGTGACCTGAAGAGGGACAGTAGTTCTAGTGAAATAAATGATGGGGAAACAGGTGTAGACAAGGACACACACAAAACAGTGGTACAAACTAGCAATACCACGGTAGATAGTAAACAAGGGGATGCCCAGGGAAATACTGAAGATAAATTACTGGAAAAAGTTGAAGGCTCCATTGTTAGCACTAGTAACGAAGACAGACACGAAACAGGAACACCCCCACCAACGGGGAACACAGTCACAAAAAACCAGGGCAAATGGAAACCAGGCCTATGTGAATATTATGCACTTGGTATCTGCAGGAATGGAAAATCTGGGAAGTCAGATGGGTCATGCAATTATGATCACCCCAGAAAATGCCGTGCCCACATGAAAACAGGCAAATGCAACCTCCCGTCCTGTAAGTTTTTCCACCCTGAAATGTGCCACACATCAATTCAGGAAAGACAGTGCTATAACTTATATTGCCAGGCATACCACCTAAAGGGTACGAGGCGACACAGACCATTCAGACCATGGCAAAATCTGGGTAGCCACAGCCACTCCGGAGAGAGAGGTTTTTTAGTGCCAGGAAGGAAAGAAAGCTGGCAGGAAATGACAGAAATTGTACACCAACTGAAAGCATTTCTGGAGTGGAATCACAGTCAGTGGCCTCCACTCCATTACAACAGATATTAGAGCCAAGAAAAAAAGACCCCCCCATACCACCAATACCACCAATCCAACTACATTCATCTTTGCTAATATACAGGGTCTAAAGCCAGCAACAAACAACAAGGTACCTTTTATTCGTGGACTGTTTACAGATTCAAACGCTATGTTTGCGGCTTTCACAGAGACCCACATAAGAGATCACTTGGACAATGAAATATGGATCCCGGGCTACAACCTATATAGGTGTGATAGAGTGAACAGGCAAAAAGGGGGGGTTGGCCTGTATATCACAGAGTCACTTATATGTTCAGAACTACTAAATGCCTCAAATGATGTAGTTGAAGTACTAGCAATAAAGGTCGAGAATCAAAACCTAGTCATCGTGGTTGTCTACAAGCCTCCGGATGCAACGTCCCAACAATTCCAGGAACAGCTTCTGAAAATTGACCACTGTCTGGAAAATCTTCCAGCTCCTGCCCCCAACATCTTGCTACTGGGGATTTCAACCTCAGGCACCTAAAATGGAGGAACATTGCAAACAATGTGGTAGCAGAGATAACACCAGGAGGCAGCTCAGATGAAAATTCACACATGCATGAACTTTTAAATCTCTGCAACAAATTCACCTTAAACCAGCAAATAGTGGAGCCCACAAGATTAGAGAATACGCTGGACCTCATCTTCACCAACAATGATGATCTGATACGAAATGTCATCATATCAAAAACAATATACTCAGATCACAACATAATAGAGGTCCAGACATGCATGCGGGGAGCCCCAGATCAACAAAATGTGATCAGCCGCGAGGGAGCTTTCTCCAAATTCAACTTCAATAACAAAAACATAAGGTGGGACCTAGTAAACCAAGTCCTAAATGATATAAACTGGGAAGATTGCCTAAGCATCACGGATCCCAACCTATGTTTAGAACAAATTAACTCTGTGGTACTCGAGGTTTGCTCAAGGCAAATTCCCTTAAGGAAAAGGAGGAGAAGATGCAAACTAGAAAGAGAGAGGCGCTCCCTATACAGGCGAAGGCAAAGAATAACGGAGTGGCTACAGGAGGCCAATATCTTTGAAATACGTTGGGAGACACTAGTCAGAGAAATAGCAAACATTGAATTAAAACTAAAGGAATCTTACAGGAACCAAGAGACACGGGAAGAACAAAAAGCCTTAAATGAAATTGAAAGAAACCCAAAGTATTTCTTTTCCTATGCAAAATCAAAGTCGAGAACAACAACCAGTATTGGGCCCCTACTTAAACGGGATGGGTCCTACACAGATGACAGCAAGGAAATGAGTGAGTTACTTAAGTCCCAGTATGACTCAGTTTTTAGCGAGCCACTAACCAGACTGAAAATCGAAAACCTAAATGAATTTTTTATGAGAGTGCCACAAAATTTGACAGACGCTTGTCTTTCTGACATCACCACGACGCCAAATGACTTCGAAAAGGCAATAAATGACATGCCCATGCACTCTGCTCCAGGCCCAGACTCATGGAACTCCGTGTTCATCAAGAACTGCAAGAAGCCCCTATCACATGCTTTTAACATCTTATGGAGAGGAAGCATGGACACTGGGATCGTCCCGCAGCTACTAAAAACAACAGACATAGCCCTGCTCCACAAAGGCGGCAGTAAAGCAATAGCAAAGAACTACAGACCAATTGCGCTAATGTCCCGTATCATAAAAATCTTTGAAAGGGTTTTAAGAAGCAAGATCGCCACCCTTCTTGATACCCATCAATTGCACAACCCAGGGCAGCATGGGTTTAGAGCAGGCCGCTCCTGTCTGTCCCAACTACTGGACCATTACGACAAGGTCCTGGATGCTCTAGAAGATAAACAGAATGCAGATGTTATATACACAGATTTTGCAAAAGCCTTTGACAAGTGTGACCATGGTGTAATAGCACACAAAATGCGTGACAAAGGAATAACAGGAAAAGTTGGTAGATGGATCTATAATTTCCTACCATGTAGAACACAAAGAGTAGTAGTCAACAGAGTAAAGTCTGAGGCAGCTACTGTGAAAAGCTCTGTTCCACAAGGCACAGTACTTGCTCCCATCCTATTCCTCATCCTCATATCAGATATTGACAGGGATATAAGCCACAGTGCTGTCTTCCTTTGCAGATGACACTCGAATCTGTATGACAGTGTCCACCGTTGAAGACACGGCTAGACTCCAAGCAGACATAAACCAAATCTTTAAATGGGCTGCAGAAAACAATATGAAGTTCAATGATGAGAAATTTCAATTACTCAGATACGGAAAACGAGAAGACATTAAAATCTCATCGGAGTACAAAACTAATTCCAACCACACAATAGAGCGAAAAACTAATGTCAAAGACCTGGGAGTGATCATGTCAGAGGATCTCACCTTCAAGGACCATAACAAAGTAGCAATTGCATCTGCTCGAAAAATGACAGGATGGATAATGAGAACCTTCAAAACCAGGGATGCCAAGCCCATGTTGACACTTTACAGATCGCTTGTTCTATCTAGGCTGGAATATTGCTGCACACTAACGGCACCTTTCAAGGCGAGTGAAATTGCTGACCTTGAAAATGTGCAGAGAACCTTCACTGCACGCATAAGTGCGATAAACTACCTCAACTACTGGGAACGCTTGAAGTTCCTAAACCTCTACTCTCTAGAACGCAGGCGGGAGAGATACATTATTATATACACATGGAAAATTCTCGAGGGCTCAGTACCAAACTTGCACACAAAAATCACTCCCTACGAAAGCAAAAGACTCGGCAGGCGATGTAACATCCCCCCAATGTCAGGGGCTTAAGATTGTTCAACTGCCTCCCAGCATACATCAGGGAAATTACCAACAAACCCCTGGCTGTCTTCAAGCAGGCACTGGACAGGCACCTAAAGTCGGTACCTGACCAGCCGGGCTGTGGTTCGTATGTTGGACTGCGTGCGGCCAGCAGTAACAGCCTGGTTGATCAGGCTCTGGTCCAACAGGAGGCCTGGTCACGGACCGGGCCGCGGGGGCGTTGACCCCTAGAATTCTCTCCAGGTAGGTAGACTCCAGGTTGTAGTCGTTAAAGGTGAGAGACCACCGAGCATGTTTTCCAGAGAGATTCTTGTTTGCAAAAAGGGATAATAACGGCAGATGATCCGTGTAAATCTTGATAGGATACTGGTAAATAATGTCTCTGAAGTGGTTCAAAGCCCAAACGATGGCTAAGGCTTCTAGCTCTGTCATAGAGTAATTGACTTCAGCTTTGGTAAGAAAACGGCTAGCATAAGCTATTGGCTGTTGCTTTCCATGAGATTCCTGTGACAAGACTGCACCAATGCCAACTGTGCTGGCATCTGTCATCAAGGTGAACGCTTTGGTGAAATCAGGGAATCTAAGGACTGGGGCTGATGTTAACCTATTTTTGAGTGTGACGAAAGCTTTTTCTTGGTCACACGTCCACTCAAAGGGGACATCCTTCTTAAGGAGCTGAGTCAAGTGTGCAGCTATGGTGTAGAATCCGGCTATGAAAGTGCGGTAGAATCAGGCTAGGCCTTCGAAGGACCGGACAGCATCCACCGTCGTAGGTCTAGGGAACTTCTGTAGAGCCGAGATTTTAGACTCGTCTGTCTTAATGCCGTTCTGAGTCACTACGTGGCCCAGAAACTTTATTTCCTGCTTAAGGAACTGGCATTTTGAAAGCTTCACCTTGGCTAGTTTTTCCAGTACCCGCTCAAGTTTTACGAGATGAGTAGGAACATCTTGGGACATCACAATGAGATCGTCTAGGTAGACCATGAGCGTGCCACCTAGGAGAGTATGGACAATTATTTTCATTAAACGACTGTATGTGATCAGGCTTCCGCGCAATCTGAAAGGCATCCTCTTGAACTGATAATGACCAGTAGGCGTAGAGAACGCGGTTAGTTTTTTGCTTTGGTCATCAAAAGGGATCTGCCAAAACCCTTGAAGAAGATCAAGAGTCGAAAAGACATTGTTATCACCGATGTTCTGTAACAGGTCATTCAGAACTGGCAATGGAAATCAGTTTGGGATTTTACAGGCATTCAGTTTCCTGTAATCGATAACAGGACGCCATGTTCCATCTTTCTTGGGAACTAGGATTAGAGGGGCATTCCATTGGGAAATGGACTCCTCGATAACTCCATCATGGACAGTCGTTCCCCAGCCTTGGTGGTGAACGGACGTGCGTACAGAGCTCCCTGGTGGAGGAGTCAGAGAACTTTGATTTTCTACAAGATGGCGGATGGATACCGGCGACGAGTACATACTGTGTGCATTGATTTGCTGCAGGGAGCCGTGTATCCCAGCAATGCCGACGTTCTCTTGCCTTTAATTTTGAGAGACACGTACGGGATATCTACAGAGGACATTTACGGGATATCCCTGAATGGATCTGCCAGGGTTTTTGTCAAGTTTGCATCCGGCAGTGTCTACAGTGTCTACAATGGAATCGTCGACAGGTATCAGGAGAAGAACATCGTAATCATCACAAACTTGGAGGTACGTCTTCGGGATGCGTCGGCGCACTACTTGTGGATACGGAACAAGAATATTCCTTTCGAGGCCGACGAGGTAGACATCAGACAGGTATTTTGCCAGTATGGGGTCATCCATGCTGCCACCGTAGGGAGATGGGCCCATGGGCCATATGCAGGAATGCTAGAGGGGTCGTTCTCCCTTAAAATGACCCTGAGGAGGCAAATACCGTCTTTTGTTGTGATGGAGGCATTCCGTACCCAGGTGTATGTGATGTATGCAGGACAGCAGAGGACGTGTCGACTATGCGGCGGCACTGGGCATATGGCAGCAACGTGTGATCGGCGACGGGGCCCATACAATGGGACTCGAGGTGAGGACGATGTGCGGACAGAACCAGGTGCCCGAGAGGAACAGGTGCTGTTAGCGACACCTGTGGTAGAAGATATAATGGCGAATGCTGCGGGAATTGATAAATGGAGTGATGCTGTTGAAGCAAGTGAGGAGGCCGTGTTGACGTTGCCCCAGGAGTCTCCGAGTGAGACAATGGAGGTGGCTGGGGTCACTTCTGAAAGAAGTCCACTGGAGGATGGGACTGAGTTCCCAGACCCCAATCTTGAGGACCTGAGGAGGATTCTGGATAGTCCATTACCGGGAGAGTTGCAGAGTACAGTAGTGGAATCGGATGGAGATGTGAAGAGTCAGGGGGGTGTGGGTGTTGATGGTGCTGAAGTGGTCAACTGCAGGTCAGTGGTTGTTGCAGAAGTGGAGGTGCATAGGTCTCCGGGGGAGGGGGTCATAGAGTTTGAGAGTGAGTCACGTAAGAGGCCAAGTGGTGAGGCTGACGATGATGTGATTACACCAGGACAGAGGTCCAGTAAAAAGACCTGGGTGGACATAGCTAAGGGAGGGAAAGGGGGAGCCAAGGGGAAAGGTGGAGGTAGAAATGGAAAGGAGAGCCGAGGGTTTGGTGGTACTTTCAAGACTGTGGAGCCAGGATCCGTGAGGCCGAGAGGAAAACCCCCATTGCAGAATTCAAGTGTTTGAATATGAATGTCAATGGCCTCCGAGCGGAGGTTAAGAGGAAATGGGTGGAGGCAACACTGAGACGTATGAATGTAGATGTATGCTTCCTACAGGAGCATAATTATAGGTGTGGAAGGGAATTAATGTTGAAAGGTTATAGGTTATATACAGGAGGTTCTGGGCATTTAAAGGAGGGTGACGGTGGGGTACGGGGGACCAGCCCTTTTCATCTGAGGACATGGGAGGAGGGGGGGGGCAGAATTGTTAGGGTGGAAGGTGAGTGGGGGATATTCAGGTGTGTTTTGTTGGGGTGTACATGCCGGCGTGCAATGATCGTAGGGTTAAGGAGGATTTTGTTCATAACGATTTAGTCTACGCCTTAAGGGGCCTTCCTATGGTTACTATTGTAGCAGGTGATTGGAATTGTATAATTAGAGGGAAGGATGTTGAGCCTAGAGGGGCGGGATGTATGTTGGATGCCTTAAGGGAGGTTTAGGGGGCAGTGGGGGTGGTGGATGTGGTACAGGGTGGGGGGTGGAACGTGGAACACACCTTTGTACAGAGAGGATACGCAGCACGGCTTGATCGGGTTTATGTAACGCGGGATATACAGGTGGGCAGTGTAACCTGTGTGGAGATGGGTTTTTCAGATCATAGAGGTGTTTTGGTTGAGTTAGGATGGGAGGGTGCAGTTAAGATTTATCCTAGTTATTGGAAATTGAATGTGCGTTTGCTGCAGGGTGAGGGACATCGTGAGGTTTTTGAGGAATGGTGGGGAAGATTGTGGGGTGGGGGTAATGGTATCGAGGATGTTGTGAAATGGTGGGATACACAAGCAAAGATGGCAATAAGGGGATTTTACATGTGGATGGGGTCTGAGGATGGGAAGTTGAGGTATGGGAAGCAGAGGTATTTGGAGGAGCAGTTGCGGGAGTGTTATAAGGGGTGGGGGAGGTACCCGCAGGATGATATCGATGAACTGCGGGGCCAATTAAGGGAGATTCAAAATTAAAATTTTCATGCCATTAGGGTTAGAGGGGGATTGGAGGATGTTTTAGGGGGGGATAAACCCTCAGCTATGGTATTGCGTAAATTTTGGGAACGACGGAAGGGCATGACGATTATGTCCCTAATAGTGGACGAGGATTTAGATGGGTATAGGAGTGGTCAGGTGATACGTAACACTGAGGGCATGAGTTGCTATACAGATAAATGGTTTCAGAGAAAGTTGCAGAAGGGGTTATATAATCAGGAGGCATGTGGTTTCGTTTTAGGTAGCATCTTAGAGAGGATTAGTCAGGAGGACAGGAAAGGTTTGGAGGTACGCATTACTGAGGAAGAGGTATGGCAGGCGGTGCAGGGACAGAAACTTGGGAAGACACCGGGTTTGGACGGGATTTCGGGCGACTTCTATGTGACTCATTGGGAGGTTTTGCGAGAGGTATTGGTGAGGGTTTTCAATGGTATTAAGTCAATGGGAAGTATGAGTGAAGAGCAGCGAACAGGGATAGTGGTTTTAATACCCAAGGGCCGGGGTTGCGGGACATTAAAGGGATATAGAGCGATAACCTTACTCTGTGCTGACTATAAGATTTTTGCACGTATTTTGGTGAATCGTATGAAGAAAGTATTAAATAATATTTTAGAGGGAGGGCAGTACGGAGTTCCTGGACGTAGTATGAGGGAGGGGCACCGTAGAATAGAAGGGTTTGTTGAAGGTAGGGAGGGGGGGGAGTCGTGGGGTTGGATTGGGAAACTGCCTATGACAGTGTGAATAGGGAGATGTTGCAGGGCATATTATTGAAACAGGGGTTTGGGGAGGAGGTAGTGAGGTGGGTGGGGACGCTTTATGGCAGAGCACAGGTGAGAGTGCAGGTGAACGGGAGGGTGGGGACTGTGGTGGGCATGGGACGGGGGCTGCGACAGGGGTGTCCCTTGTTGCAGCTCCTGTTCGCATGTCTGCAGGATCCCTTCTATAGATTGGTGCAGGAGGGTGTGAGAGAGAGGGGAGGGGACCCGGAATGTGCCCCGGGTATCATCGAGTATGTAGATGACACCACTATCTTGGTGGGAAGCTTAGAGGGGCTGGGCACTGTTAATAAGATGATAGATATTTTTGGGTTGGCTACTGGGATGAGTGCAAATAGGGCAAAATCGAAATTGTTAGAGGTGGGAACTTGGGTGGGGGGGGTTTTTGTTGGCGTTGGGTCAGAGGTTTGGATGGAATACAGTGGATAGGATAAAAATTTGTGGTGTTGTTTTTTGTAATGTGCCGCAAGTTGCACGGGAGTTTAATTCTTCTGCGGTGATAGTGGCAGCTGTGGGTAGGATGGCAGGATGGAGGCCAGGGGAGATAACTCTTTTGCAAAGGGTCATTGTGGTAAATGCATTGGTTTACAGTAAGTTGTGGTTCGTAGCTGCGGTTTATCCTCTCATGGAAGAGGATATTCGGCGGCTGCAAAAGAGGGTTTTGCGTTTTATTTGGGGTTTTGGAAGACATTGGTTGCGAGAGGAAGTGGTTATGACTAGGGTGGCAAGAGGAGGTATGGGATTGATACCTCTGAGGAGGCGATTGATGGGGATTTACGTGAGGCAGGAATTTTTATCGAGGGGAGGGATGGGAGGGGTGAGAGTGGACAGGGTTATGAGGGAGAGCAGGCGGTGGTGGCATGGTAAGGATCTTCAGGTTTGTGAGGCACTCTTGCGACATCTCATAGTAGTCTCGGAACCGCGGAAAATGCGGGTTAAGGTGCTTGATAGGGTTGGAACTGGCGAGTTGGAGATACAGGGGGCGGCAGCTTATCCAAAGTATGATTGGGGGGCTACGTGGTTTTGGTTAAAAATGTTAAAATTGCCGGCCAGGGTGCGGGAAACGGGGTTTAGGTTTCTGCATAATATATTGGCATCTAGAGCTCAACTTTTCGTAATGGGTCTAATAAATGACGGGCTATGCCAGCGCTGTGGGATTTTGGAAACGGCTTTTCATGTTATATATTTTTGCGAGGATTTGGCTAGGGTTCGAGAGTGGTTCGGTGGGATAATCAGGGAGGTGGGGGAGGAGGGTGGTCTGTGTTGCGAGTTTTAAGTTTAGATGTTGCGGGTAGTCCTGAGGGTGTTAGGCGTGCGGTTATGTATCTGGTTTTGGATTATATATTTGTAACTTGGGGTATGAGGGAGGTTCGAGGCGAGGGGAGAATCCGGGCTCTTGCAGCACGATTCTTTAGAAAAAATGCAGGAATCACGGACTTTACGGTCAGGCATGGGAGCGGGGGTTTCCGCGGGGGTATAGGCAGTTGACAATGGGGACTTTATTGGGGGAGGGATAGGAATGGTATGAAAGGGGTTGGTCTCCCGGGGGGAGGTTTGGTTTAGAGTATGTGTTGATTAGGAGGTATGCATGAGTATGAGAGGGGGGAGGGAGAGGGCGGGGGGTTATGGGGCGTTCGGAGAATGTATCGGTGACCTTGACGGGGAGGGGAGGGAATGGTAGGAAGGTGTCAGGGGCAAGCAATGGGGGTTTGTCTGGCACAGGGGTACCTGGTAAGGGCTGGCATACGTAAGTGTATGTGAGGACTTATATATGCATTTAGTTGTATACACCTGATGTTTCACCTATAATAGTTTGGTTATAGTCTGTTTTTTCCCGTTTATTATATATATACAAAGGAAAAATCATGATTCTGGTTATATGTATTCATGTCATTCCCTCAGTATATTGATCACGTTGTATGTTTCAGTATACATTATTGTTCATATATTATGTATATTAATGGTCAAGGTTGTGTACAGACGAAAGAATAGCCAATTTGGTTCGACATTTGTCATAATTGTTTCCCAATGTTTTGTGTCAGTCACAATGAGATAGTGAGGTGGTGAGAGTGTGGGTTCCAATGTTCACATTAGGTTATAATAATATACATTATTAAAATTATTTTACCAAACGTTTCCTCATGATGAATGTAATAGTAAAATGGTAATGTGTAGGTCTCTTTAGGGGAGATGGGATTGTAGGGGGGGGTCAAGTTTTTATGGATTTCCATTGTGTTATTAAATACATAACGTGTTTGTGCTTTTTGGCAGTAAATAACGTACGAGGAGCCTAAATATGTAAGTTATATATTGTTAAGTGCTTATTGTCAGAACGATGCATTGTATGTTTTTCCATAGTTTGCGGATGTTTGTACGTTCGGTTGTTGGTTTGTTTTTGCGATAACCATATTTGATATAAGGTGCCATAATGATGTATTTTGTGTATTTCGATTACATTAAATATAATAAAAAAAATGCTCATGATTGTTATGGGAATAGGCACATTTAATGTGCAGATTTCTTTTAGGGTAGGTGAGGGTGAAGAGGGGGGGGGTCATTTTTTTATAATTATCGATTATGATGTTAAATAAATTACGTGTTGTTCTTACTGGCAGTTAGAATTGTTCATGATGCCAATGATATGTATTTTTATATTGTCTTGTGCGTTATTGTCAGTATGTTGCATTGTATTTGGGTTTCATTGTATTCTTTTTTTTTTTTTTTTTACTTGGAATTTTGAAGCCGAGATTCATGTGTGTTTATACACATGGGTGTTTTGTTGTATTATTGAATATCCTGTACTGGTTATAAGGTCATATTGATTTGTGTGTATGTATAATGTCTTTTAAATAAAATATAAAAAAAAAAACTCCATCACGGAGCATCTTTGCAATGAGATCGTCAGCAAAAACTCTTTGCGCATGCGGCAAACGATAAGCAGGCATGTAGATGGGTTTAGTACCTTTATCAAGCGGAATATGGTGAGAAATAAGCGGGGTCAGACCCATGGACTCACCATCTAACGCGACGACAGTACGTGCTCGATTGAGAACCTGAAGAAGTTTTGGAACTTCTTCCGGGTAGTCTGTCATAGCTAGATCATCTTCCTGCACTGGCCGGGTGATGGAAGAGTTAGTAGCAGACTCACCTGGGAGGACTGCACTTACAAGAATGTCAGCTGGGATTTCGCCCTCCACTCTCACCGGGAGAGGGAATCTGACGAGGTCGACAAGTGAAGTATCCCACCGCTGTCACCACTGCTATTACTATTCTTGGCTTACTTCTCTCAGGTCTAGTGCAGTAGAATGGTAGCGTAGGTGTAGAGATACGGCCGTGGACTAGATGAAGCTTTATTGTCGAAAGATATGGGTACACATCTACCCCAGCTGGGGTAGAACCAGCTTCTATGAGGTAGGCAGCAGGAGTGAGACAGAAACATGGCTGGGCAGCCTGACATTGGTAGGCCTAGAGGGCAGCACCGGAGTGCCGCATATATACACCGAGAGAATTGTATGTCTCAGTGTATATACACCGAGAGAATTGTATGTCTCAGTGTATATACACCGAGAGATGTGTATGTCTCAGTGTATATACACCGAGAGATGTGTATGTCTCAGTGTATATACACCGAGAGATGTGTATGTCTCAGTGAATATACACCAAGAGATGTGTATGTCTCAGTGTATATACACTGAGAGATGTTTATGGCTCAGTGAATATACACCGAGAGATGTGTATGTCTCAGTGTATATACACCGAGAGATGTGTATGTCTCAGTGAATATACACCGAGATATGTGTATGTCTCAGTGTATATACACTGAGAGATGTTTATGTCTCAGTGTATATACACTGAGAGATGTTTATGTCTCAGTGAATATACACCGAGAGATGTGTATGTCTTAGTGTATATACACTGAGAGATGTGTATATCTCAGTGTATATACACTGAGAGATGTGTATGTCTCAGTGTACATACACTGAGAGATGTGTATGTCTCAGTGTATATACACTGAGAGATGTGTATGTCTCAGTGTATATACACTGAGAGATGTGTATGTCTCAGTGTATATACACTGAGAGATGTGTATGTCTCAGTGTATATACACAGAGAGATGTGTATGTCTCAGTGTATATACACTGAGAGATGTGTATGTCTCAGTGTATATACACAGAGAGATGTATGTCTCAGTGTATATACACTGAGTGTTTAATTTGGTCTCTGTTTTAGAGACTAATGTACTCTTTATTGATGGTTCAGATATTACTTGAAGTATTAATGACCATAGTGTAGTTTATAAGTTATAAAAACAATGAAGTCACCATCACAATGATCTTGTGAAAGATAAAATACTGAGGAGAACCTCAGCTCTCTTGAAGTTCATTCTTCCTTTCATCAGATAATATTGTGCTGTATTTTTCAGAAGCTGTTAATACTTTTAATCATTATATGCTGAAGAGTTTAGAGATCTCTAATAAGTTTAAAGTTAAAAATCCTAAAATTAATGGTTTACATTACAGATAAAGAAACAATGGGAGAGTTAATAATGGTGGGAGTCACTGTCAGTGGACTTCACAAAAAAAACACACTAACCAAAACACAAATTGCATTAAAAACAACATTAAAGAAAATCTGTAATTAATTCAGCAGTTATGAAAGACACGACCTTTATCTCAGTGGAAACTCTGGTGGCAGTCAATACTAACTAAAATATCTTAATATAGTGAAAGTAACAATGTGTGAGGGAGGAGTCATAAAGAACTCTTACTACCAACAACACAGGAGTGGTAGTAAACATATATGGTGTTATTACCAACAACACAGGAGTGGTAGTAAACATATATGGTGTTATTACCAACAACACAGGAGTGGTAGTAAACATATATGGTGTTATTACCAACAACACAGGAGTGGTAGTAAACATATATGGTGTTACGCACCTGTACAACAGCAGGAAATGGAAACGAAAAGTTGGAGAAAAAAGAAAACTTCAGACTGCCATTTATAGTTTCCACTTCTGGAATACCTAATGAATTTAGTGGGTGAGTGAACCCTTTATAAAGACCAGACTGACCTCCCAGTGACAGGGTTTAGTAGATCAGAACTTATTTTGAAGCTGACAGTGGTCACACACTATAATTTATGCCACACCCTTATATCA
>WNWK01042037.1:0-16164 GCA_009830355.1 Cherax destructor | reverse complement strand
AGGGTGCGGTTGATTGCATTTTCCTGGACCATAGAAGGCCTTACACAGTTCTCACATGAGATAGGCAGAGCTGCCAAGAACAAGCAGGTATAACAGGTGCACCGAATGGATCGTGACATCAAAGCAAGCAACACCATCATGCCATAGAGGTATCACAGTGGGCGCTTCAGACGAGCGCATGGGCACTCTCAGGGCCTGTCCAGAAGAACCACAGTTATTCCTGGTATATGTAATGACATGACGGACGGGATAGGACTCTAGAAGTGTCTCTATTCGGCAGATGATGTGAAAACAGCCGATAATACATCTGAAGAGGGACCAGGTAGGGCTGCAACAGCCCAGATGCGCCTGATATCTGGTTCAGTAGATGGCTTCCCAGTCTGTAACTTCAAAATGCAAAGTCATGAGGATCGAGAAGGCAGAAAAGAAGACTGCTGACAGAGTACAAGCTAAAGGACAAAGGCTACAAACCTGTAGCAAAGGAGAAAGACCTTGGAGGAGTATATAACGCCAAGTACGTCTCCGGAGGCACATCAATTAGATAATCAAAAAGGCATGATATAAGGTCTGGCAACTATAGATTAGCATTCCGTTACCTTAACAAGGAATCGTTCGAGAAGAATGTATACTGTGTACCGCCAGGCCCATACTATAATATGCAGCACCAGTCTGAAACCCACACTCATATCAAGCACCAAGGAAACTGGAGAAAAAAAGGTTTATGACAAGGTTAGTTCCAATAACTCCAGGGGTCTGGTTCATAAGAAAGATTAAGGGTGTTAGGACTTACCAACAACGATAAGTTAGCGTCAGAGAGACATGATAACGACATACAAAATACTTGGAATCGGACAGAGATAGTGACAGGTTGTTTCCAGAGAGGGGAACACAGAAACAAGGAGACACAACTGGAAGCTGAAGAGACTCAGATGAGTCAAATGATGTCAGGGAAACATTTCTTCAGCCACAGAGTAGTCAGGAAGTGGAATGGACTGAGAAAGATATAGTGGAGGCAGGAAAACTATACATAGTTAACAGTATATAAAGCTCATGGAGCAGGGAGAGTAGAGAATTCAGCAGATATGAAGAGGGCAAGCCAGGAGCTGAGTCTCATCTCTGCACCACAATTATGAGTACAATTAGGTGAGTACACACAGCAACCCTTAAGATCACACAGAACACACCCCAGCTTCTTGAACACTTCCAAAACACACTTGTACATAATTTGAACACCATCGAATACTCCCAAATCACCACATTACAATACTACCAAAACACCATTGACACTACCAAAACACCATTGAACATCCTCAAAAACACCACCATCAGAATATGCCCAAAACACCATCGAATACTCCTCCCAAAACACCACTGAATACTCCCAAATAACATTTATCATTTCTAACTAACTGCAAACTACATTCTCAATCAAACACATTCTTCATTAACTACCAAACTACACACTCAGTCAAAGCCTCTCACCATTCTCCAGACTTACATAAACACAAAACTAAGACATACACTTGAGCTCACGATCAAAAAAATCTAAAAACCTCCAACTAAGATAATAAAGATGAACACACCCAACTAAGACATGACATAATCACAACAAATTTTTGACATGAGACATTACCAAAACTAACACAGACACCACCAACTACACATGAACACAAAAACTAGCACACACCTCCAACTATGACATAAGACATACACTCACAACTAGTCACAACATGAAATACACCTAACTAAGACATGACACAATAAAAAATTCCAAGACAGATACACAAAATAAGACATACATAAACAATATTTACGCCAGAATCACCAACTATAACATACCATATCCCCCCCTAAAAATCTAAGAAATACCAACTAAGACATACAACATGAACACGCCCAACAAATTTAAGACATGAATCTATATCCAAAAATTCAGATTTATCCAAAATCTAAGATATATTCACACAAAAATAAGATATAAATCACAAAAATTTCAAGATCCACCAACACCAACTAAGACATAAACATACATTCAATCAACAAATTTGTAAGACATGAGACGTATCCAAATTTAACAGACACCCTCCAACTATTATACACAAAATAAGATATAAACACAAATATACTATGAGCACCAACTAATACATGACATGATCACAACAAATTTAAGACATAAGACATGATAAACCATAAAACTAATACATAATAAAAACCTAAGAGATGAACACAAAAAACAAAGACAGACACTACCAACTAATAAAATATGATGATCACAAAATTGTAAGACATGAGAAAAACAATCCCAAAATCTAAGGGCCTATCCAAAAAATATCTGAGACATATAAACAAAATAAAGACAATCACAGCAAATACCATGACACAAAACACTATAACATGAACAACTGCTGCATAACATGATGACAATAAATTTAATACATGAGACATATCCAAAATCTAAGTCATAATAAAAATTCCAAGGTGATACACAAAGAAGATAAATATAAAAATACACAAGACATAGAACATCTGAGATTGCCATACACTATAAACTTATACATGACATAATCACAACAAATTTACATATGAGACATTCATCACAATCTGATCATATCTGCTATTATCAAGGATCACACTTCATATACATGAGATATACACTGTGAAACTAAGATACACCTCCAACTAAGACATGAGACATCATATCTAAGAAGACCTCTAACTAAGACATGACATAACCACCAACATATTCACCAAACCTATACATTGACATAATCACAACAAATTTAAGACATAAGATACAGAGCACAAAATACTATGAGATGATCACAAATAAATCTGACACATGAGACATTACCAAAACTAAGATACACACACAATACCTCCAACTAAAACACAATCACTTGAACATGACTGATCATTAATAAAGGACTATAACCAATCACCATATCACACAAAAAATAGACATGTACATTTACATATGAACCATAATTTTTATAATAAAAAATATTTTCCAATATTATAGCATCCATCTTGAAGGAATAATAATAGAATACTGAAATGGTAATAACTACATCTATATTTTTAAAGAGGTGACTACAAGCCAGCGGAAGGCCTCGTCAAATGACCAAAGTTCAGCCAAATGCCCATACTGATGATCGTTTGTCACTGTCCGTTTCCCGGACAAACCTACCTGGTCCTGACAACACAATGATAATTATTTTATCTTATAGACATATGACTGATATTATATTTCATAAGTCTCATAAGCGTGTGGCTTTCTCTAGATGATGGTGTATGACAACATTCGTGTGTCCTGTGTAATATCAATGCATCTATTTCCAGAAAACCTCAACTAGATTTGTTTTGTTCAAAGAAGCACAACTAGACTGAGGATAGATTACAGCTGAAACACTGCCTACTGAGGGATAGATTACAGCTGTTCATCATCACTGCAGTGTCTTCCTATGTTCTTATAGTTATGTTAATTTGTTACATGTAAATGTTTAACAAGTTATCTACAATTTTTTGTATTAGTGATAATCATCAGTAAGAATTGCATAATTGTAGCATACAAATGCAAATAAAGACAACAATTCAAGAATGTGAGATAATATTTTAGCAAACACAAAACAGGAACACTGAATATATTAAAATAATACATATACTTTACCCAGTATTGAGAAATTTAGCTTGACGACGTTCTTGATTAGTAGAAAATCAATGTTATCTTAGGAGGATATGTTTTAACGGGGCTGGATCTGTGAGATGGTTGAATAGGTAAACTCATTAGGAAGAACAAGTTTTTTCTGCCGGTGTCGTTGGACGTTTAAGGTGTTAGAACCGGTATTTGCATAAATTAGTGCTTTGGTCTGTCGTCGATGTGATATTGGGGCTGATAAATACTAAATACACTTAGCCCATCGCGCCGCCGACTGAATTTCTCCCGGCGGGCTTGAACAAGCCATGTCAAACCTGGAAAATCTAAACGCTCCCAACCGAAACATTTCAAAGATCTGCACCATCCGTAGATATAGTACACAGCATACAAAATTCTGCTGAACCTGGAAGAACTCCAATCCAAAACGTACCCAACATTATATAACACCATCCCAAGTCATATTAAACTCCAAGCAGTTACATTTGCACCAAAGATAAATAAATATGCTCGAATTCAATTAAATCTGAAAATATCCAACGTAAAACACACTTCGAAAATTGTATTAAATTCTTAACATATCCAAGTAAAAGTTAGCGATCTAAAACTTTGCAAAATATAATAAGTGTGGCAACCTGTAAAGACGGGGACCAGGGCACACTCTAATCAGCCCTGTAAGATTTCTGACCCAGGGCAAGACTCTCATCAGCCCTGTAAGACGGGGACCCAGGCAGCGACTCTCATCACCTGTAAGACGGGGACCCAGGGCACTCTCATCAGCCTCTTAAAGACGGAGACCCAGGAGACTCTCATCAGCCCTGTAAGACGGGGACCCAGGCGAGACTCTCATCAGCCCCAAGACGGAACTGAAAGCACTCCTCATCAGCCCCAAGATGGCACCTGCGGGCAAGACTCACCAGGCCCAAGACGGGACCAGAGACTCATCAGCCCTAAGACGGGGACCCAGGGCGAGACTCTCATCAGCCCCAGTAAGACGCAAAATCCAGGCGAGACTCTCATCAGCCCTGTAAGACGGGGACCCAGGGCGAGACTCTCATCAGCCCTGGGTAAGACGGGGACCCAGGGCGAGACTCTCATCAGCCCTGTGATCGGGGACCCAGGGCGAGACTCTCATCAGCCCTGTAAGGAGGTGGGGACCCAGGGTGAGACTCTGCCCTGGTTGTTAGTGACATTGTTAGTGATATTGTTGGCGGACAAAGGTCGCTGTTGTACTATGTTATTGTTTGCCTATGGTGGTAATGTTGTTGCTCAATTTGGGTGTTGTTATTTCTGCTTTGTGTTGCTGCCATTGCTGCCGCAAGAGCGTTTCTAAAAGGCAGCCGCAGGTGTTGCTCCTAGTGCTTGCTTGTGATATTGCACAGCCATTGTCACCCAAGTAGCTGATACTCATGATTTCGCCTGTGTTGCAAGCATTGTTGTCGTTTACAGCATATTAAGGTACAGGCGGTCGGGCCGCTTCTGAGCTTCCTTCAAGCCGGAATCATTGTCAGTTCTTGTTGCTATATCGTTTACAGTGTTTCAGACAGCATTGATGCTGCCACATTATTGTTGCTGGTGATGATGCTGTATTGTTACTTCGCGTTGTGTTGCCACTGCTTTTGCTGTCTCATGGAAGCACGCTCAGGTGCTGCTGCTGCTACCGTTGCCCTGTTGTTGCTTATGATGTTGCTATCACATTGGTATTGCTGCTGGCGTTGTGACGCGCCGTTGCTGGTGTTACACGAAACCACGAGGTTGCTGCTTTAGGTGATGCATTGTTCTTGATTTCTGCACCGGTTCCACTGCTGTTGTTGTTGCTGCTGCTGCTGTTTGCCGCTGGTGCATCTATAACTGTTGCTGCTTTTGTTTTTTGCCGTTCTTGCTGGAAGCTGTTACAAAATTGAAGACGTTGTTGCCGCCATTGTTGTTGTAATTGCAGCAGTAGCTGCTGTTATTGTCGCACTGATTTGCTCTTTGTCCACGATCCTCATCTTGCGATGTTCGCTACCGCTGCTGCCGTTACGCTTCATTACTTCACATTTCTGTTGTTTTTAGTCCGCGCCATAATGCTGCTGTTGCTGCAACTGCTCTGGTACTGCTGCCGCGTCTGCTGGCGGTGGTGCTGTTGTTTCTGTTAGCCCTGGTTTCTGGGTACTTGTGTCGCCCGCTTCAGTGCTGCTCTTGGAGCTGGCGTCATTTGATTCCACGTTAATTCTGTTGTTGGCGCTGCTGCTAGTGTCTTCCGGGTGTAAGAAGATGCGTTCGTCGTCTGCAGTGAGTTCCTTGAAGAAGAATCCTCCTCATTGAACAAGTTTTTCCCAAACTTCACTATCCCCTACATACTCAATAGAGACTGCAGACGACGGGCATTAAACATCTTCAACACACCCAGAGAAGACACTGCTGAGAAGAGATGCATATAGTCCTCCACCAACTCCACTTCCAAACAAGTTTCCAACATTTTTTCTAAGACTCCCATCTGAGTATCCACCTCCACACCATCTCACCATTGAGCGACATTACCAGTGAATGAGACAGGAAAAAGCTTCAATCCACGGTGTATACACAATCCCTTGTAATGACGCAGCAAATTACAATGTTTAGATGAAACATCCAGAATCACAAACACGCATTTCAGAACACCAGTACGGTGCAGATCCGAATGACTCAAGAAATGCCTGTGTTCAACACCGAAATTTACACAACCATTTAATCAACTACAGGAAACGCAAGACTCATCGCCAGAGAAGACAACACGCAATACCGAAAAGAAATCCAGAACCATCACCATCTTATGAGTCCAAAACTTCAACCAGAACAACGGCTTCTACAACATAGCTGAACCTATTGCCAAGAAACTTCTTCAGAATTATCCACCCAGGAACCAAGAAAATTGCACACTGCAGTCCTTTAAGTCACACAATGTTTTAACTATCACATCATTTCTAAGACTGTGTCACATGCAGCTTTCCACCTCAGAATCTGTACATTCTCCTCCACCTGACTGTACCCTATACATATATCTCCATGTTTGTCAGGGTAGATCTGTCTGTGAATGATAAAGCTACTGCGTGGGCGAAATGCTGGCATAAAAGGATCACATTACATAAGAACATAAGAAAGGAGGAACATCAGCAGGCCTGCTGGCCTGCGCTCAGGGCAGGTCCTGGTGCCAACTTTGTCCTGACTAGGTCATCAGAACATTTGCTCAACCCAGCCTTCAATGCTACTTCCAAGAAATAAGCTTTGACAATTCTACCCACTCATGCGCGAGTCCCACTCAAATCCAACCCTCTCACTCATGAATTTATCCAACCTAAATTTGAAACTACCTAAGGTCCTAGCTTCAATAACCCTACCTAGGCAGACTGTTCAACTCATCAACTACCCTGGTTTCCAAAACCAATACCTTCCTATATCCTTCTGGTAAATTCAAACTTATCTAACTTTGAATCCATTATTGCGTGAGTCCTTGAGAGAGATATCCTCAAGACCTTATAAGAACATAAGAATGATACAGTTAGAGTGAACACGCAGGCCCAAGGGTCTACTACTTAGGCAGGTCCTCTACAATCCGTCCACCAACAGAATATTTGTCAACTAATCTCTCAATGCTACCCAAGAATAAGCTTTGACAATTCCCACTACTCATGCGCGAGTCCCACTCAAATCCAACCCCCCACTCATGAGAATTCATATCCTTCAAATCCAAACTTATCTAACTTGAATCCATTATTGTGGCCCTCTCCAGTAAGAGGTCCTCAAGACCTGTGTTTATATCCCCTGGTTATCACCATTTTCCACTTGTATACCTCGATCATGCTCTCATTCTACGTTATCTTATGTAAGTTGAAATGTACTTAGGGTCTTCAATCTTTTCAGTAACAGAAGATTTCTAATGCTATGTATTAATTCAGTCATTCTACGCTGAATGCTTTCTTAATCACTTATGTCCATTCTGTAAGGGAGACCAGAACTGAGTTTATGTAATCTAGGGTGAGGCCTTACTAATGATGTATGTTAATATAACCTCTGACTCTCGTTGCTAACACTTCTTGATATAAATCCAGTAATTCATTTGCCTTATTACGTACATGCGCTTAGGCATTGCTGGTCTTGGTTTAAAGGTTGCTACCATCACCCCTAACCCTTCCTGCAATCCAGCATGGCTAAGTTCCTACGTTATTTAACTATAAGTGCTTGGGTTATGTGACACTCCGAGCTTCAGAACCGTACTTATCTGCATCAGAAACCATCTGCCACTTTTCTGATCTACTGCAGAATTTAAGTTTGTCTAAATCATCCTATGTCTTCAAAGATATCTGATGTTTGAATCAATTATCTCTACTATTCTCGTGTCGTTTGGCGAATTTGGTCATATCACTAGTAATCTCTATCAAGGCTGGCTGATATAGTTATAACAATGGGCCTAAGACTGATCCCTGTGAACACCACTTGTTACAAGTCCCCATATTCACTTAACCCATTTATGCACACTTCCTCTGCTTCCTATTGGTGAGCCATGACTCCATCCATGACAGCATCTTTCCCCTAATGCCATGAGCGCTACTTTTAAATAGTCTCTGTGCGGTCACTTATCAAAGCCTTACTACAAAGTCTAAATAAACGATATCGAATTCTTTTATCGTGATCAATACCCAAAAGCTTTACTAAATAAAGTGTTATCAACTAGATAGGCAGGAACGGCCCTCGTGAATCCATGCTGGGTATCATTAATCAAATTATGGTTATCTAGATGCTCCAACAATATCAGTTTCATAAATGTCCCCAGTAATTTGCCTTCACAATTGAGGTCAGGCCTATTTGGCGGTAGTTAGACGGTATAATTTGGCCCTTCTGTGCTTTTAAAATAGAAAGATTAGCCATCTTCCACATATCGTGACACTGCTACCCTGTTTGAAGAGTATAAATTAAAATGTTAGATATTGGTTCACAGAGTTCCATTCTCTTGCATTTTCAAGAACCCTAAAGCTCATCAGGACCCGCTGATTTGCCTGTTTCAGTCGGTCCAGCTGTTTCAGCTAATCATTTCGCTAGTGACTGTAGATATTGATAATTTATCTTCTGCCTTTTGTAAAGTTCACTATCAGATATTATTAATGTTCCTCCTGTGTGTGAAAAACTGAGAAAATAATTAAAAATAGAGCACACATCATTCTCCTTGTCAGTAAGATGCCCAAAGATTTTTTAAGGGGACCTCATCTTTATCCCTAACTTTGTTCTATAAACCTGAAAAAACTTTTGGGTTAGTTTTTGAACTCTAAAGCAACTTTAATTTGCTATAGTCCTGCTCACTTTTCTTATTCTCTTTTAACGTCCCTCTTAATGTCAGTATACTGATTTATAAGATCTCACTCTTTTATGCGCCCATAAATTCCTTTCTTCATTCCAAAAGATATCTGTTTATTATCTAACTACATTTTGGGTCATTTCTACTTGATCTAATTTCTTTCTTACATAAGAACATAGCAATGGAGGAACACTGCAGAAGGGCCTCATTGGCCCATACAGCAGGTCCTTATCAAAACCACCACTACCTAAGAATTTACTCCTGTACTCACGTCAATCAACCCCATTCCTCCCACTCATATATTTGTCCAATCTCTTTAAAGCCACCCAAGGTCCTAGCCTCTATCACCCTACTCGGAAGATTGTTCCACGCACTACACTCCTGTTCAATCACTTGCCTATGTCCTTTCTAAATCATAAACTTATCCAGTTCTTAAACTGCTTCTCTCTCCTTACTTGTCTGATATCCTCAGTATTTTATTAATATTCCCTCCTTGTTTATGCCTGTATCATCCACTTGTACACCTCGATGATGTCCTCATTCTACGTCTCTCCAGAGAGTGGAGATTCAATGCTCTAAGTCTATCTTCATGCTGAGATTTCTTTATACTGTAAATCAGTTTTAGTCATTCTTCTTTGTATGTTCTCCAATGAATTTACATCCATCCTAGTAGTAAGGAGACCAAACTGAGCTGCATAATCCAAATGAGGTCTCAATTAGTGATGTATAGAGCTGTAAAATAACTTTTGACCCCCTACAAAGTATACTTCTTGAAACAAAATCCTAGTAATCTGTTAGCCTTATTGAAAGTACACTTAGGCACTGTTGTCTTGGCTTAGATTTCTGCCACTCATGACTCCTGTCTTTCTCTCACCTTAAGATCGAAGTTTAATTTCACCTAGTTTGAATTGAGGGATATTTTCACCAACGACTAGCACCTTACACTTGTCCACATTGAACTTCATCTGCCACTTTTCAGACCAAGACATTAATTTATCCAAATCCTCCTGGAGTTCACTGGTATCCTCCTCAGAATGAATTATAAGGCCTATTTTTGTATCATCAGCAAATTTACTCATGTCACTTGCAATTCCTTCATCAAGGTCATTTATGTAAATTATGAACAACAATGGGCCCAAAACTGATCCTTGTGGAACCCCAAACTAGTGACAAATCCCCATTCAGATTTGACCCCATTAATGGAAACTCTCTGCTTTATTGGTAAGCCATGCCTCTATCCATGTTAGAACTTTACCTCCTATACCATGAGCTGCCCCCTTTTCTTAAGAGTCTCTTGTGAGGTACTCTATCGAAGGCATTACTGAAATCCAAGTAAACTATATCATATTCTTTTATCACTGTCTACTGCCTCAAATGTTTTATTGAAAACGTCGTAAATTTGTCAGGCAGAACGACTCTCGTAAACCCATGCTGAGATTCATTAATCAAATTATGTTCTTCAAGGTGACTTCTGATAATATCAGCTATAATTGATTCTAATAATTTGCCTACTAAAGACGTGAGGCTTATTGGACGGTAATTTGATGGAATGGACTTATCCCCTGATTTGAATATGGGAACTACATTAGCTATCTTCCACATCTCTGCACAACACCAGTTAGGATGGACGTATTAAACACATTCGTTAATGGCTGACTAAGTTCCATTTTGCATTCTTTAAGTACCCTGGAAAACAATCGTCGGGTCCCGGGGACTTATTTTGCTTCAGTTTATCTATCTGTTTGATAACCATATCCTCGTGACAGTAATATTAGTTAATTTGAATTCTTCAGGAACTGAATAATTGTTAATTTCTGAATCTCATTTACGTCTTTTGTGTAAAGACTGACAAAAATAGTCATTAAATAGAGAACACATTTCCAGTTCGTTATCCGTCAGCTGTCCATTCCCAATTTTCAGAGGTCCTACCTTTTCCCTCACCTTCGTCCTGTACACTTGAAAGAACCCTTTTGGATTAGTCTTTGATTCATTAGCAACCTTAATCTCATAGTAACGTTTAGCCTTTCTAATCCCCTTTTTATTCTTTTCAACTGAACATATTGGTCAATAAGGTTAACATCTCCTCTTTCAGGCGCTATAAATTCCTCTTTTCTCCCTAATAGATGTTTTAGCCTCCTCTTAATCCATTTGGGATCGTTATTATTTGACCTAAATCCTCTGGGAATAAACATAATCTGTGCACGTTGTACATTATTAAGAAAAAATCATAAACGCAGATCCCATCGTAATCGTTAGCTAGATTACCCCAGTCGAGTTTAGACAGGTGTTCCCTAAGTCCAATATAATCGGCAGAACGAAAATCAGGAACTTAGAGAACACTTATCAACTGTGGACTGGGGTGAAGAAGAGAGGTATCAATATGACAGTTTCTAACACTATACAGGCTGCCCAAAGAACATTTATCCCGTATAAAGAAATTAGATCAAGTAGAAATGACCCAAAATGGATGAATAATAGGCTCAAATATCTTTAGCAGAAGAAAGGAATTTATAGGCCATAAAAGAGGTGAGGGTCATCTTATAAATCAGTATACTGACATTAAGAGGGACGTTAAAAGGGAATAAGAAAAGCTAAACGGGACTATGAAATTAAAGTTGCTAGGATTTAAAACTAACCCAAAAGTTTTTTCCAGGTTTATAGAACAAAAGTTAGGGATAAGATAGGTCCCTTAAAATAACTTTGGGCATCTTACTGACAAGGAGAATGATATGTGCTCTATTTTTAATAATTATTTTTCTCGGTTTTCACACAGGAAGACATAAATAATATCCCAGTAATTAATTTTTACAGAGGCCCAGAAGAAGATAAATTATGTAATATCACAGTCACTAGCGAAATGATTATGAAACAGCTGGACCAACTGAAACAAAATAAATCGCCGGGTCCTGATGAGCTTGCAAGGGTTCTTAAGGAATGCAAAATGGAACTCTGTGAACCAATATCTAACATTTTTAATTTATCTCTTCAAACAGGTGTAGTGTCTGATATGTGGAAGATGGCTAATGTAATTCCTATTTTTAAAGCAGGGGACAAGTCACTACGTCAAACTACGCCCAATAAGCCTGATCTCAATTGTAGGCAAATTACTAGAGTCAATTATAGCTGATATTATTAGAAGCCATCTAGATAACCATAATTTGATTAATGATACCCAGCATGGATTCACGAGGGCCGTTCCTGCCTATCTAATTTATTAACCTTCTACAGTAAAGCTTTTGAGGCTGTTGATCACGATAAAGAATTCGATATTGTTTATTTAGACTTTAGTAAGGCTTTGATAGAGTACCGCACCAGAGACTGTTAAAGAAAGTGGCAGCTCATGGCATTGGGGGAAAAGTGCTGTCATGGATCGAGTCATGGCTCACCAATAGGAAGCAGAGAGTGTGCATAAATGGGGTTAAATCCGAGTGGGGATCTGTAACAAGTGGTGTTCCACAGGGATCAGTCTTAGGCCCGTTGTTATTTATAATATATATCAATGACCTTGATGAGGGAATTACTAGTGATATGAGCAAATTCGCCGACGACACGAAGATAGGTAGGATAATTGATTCTAACGTAGATGTCAGGGAACTTCAGGAGGATTTAGACAGACTCAATTCCTGGTCAGAAAAGTGGCAGATGCAGTTCAATGTAGATAAATGCAAGGTCTGAAGCTTGGGAGTGTCCATAACCCAAGCACTTATAAGTTAAATAACGTAGAACTTAGCCATACAGATTGCGAGAAGGACTTGGGGGTGATGGTAAGCAGCAACCTTAAACCAAGACATCAATGCCTAAGCGTACGTAATAAGGCAAATAGATTACATAAGAACATAAGAACATAAGAATGGAGGAACACTGCGGAAGGCCTACTGGCCCATACAAGGCAGGTCCTTACTGGGATTTATATCAAGAAGTGTTAGCAACAGAAGTCCAGAGGTTATATTACAGCTTTATACATCATTAGTAAGGCCTCACCTAGTTTACGCAGCTCAGTTCTGGTCTCCATATTACAGAATGGACATAAATTCGTTAGAAAACATTCAGCGTAGAATGACTAAATTAATACATAGCATTAGAAATCTTCCTTACGAAGAAAGATTGAAGAACATAAGAACATAAGAAAGGAGGAACACTGCAGCAGGCCTGTTGGCCCATACTAGGCAGGTCCTTCACAATCCGTCCCACTAACAGAATATTTGCTCAACCCAATTTTCAATGCTACCCAAGAAATAAGCTTTGACAATTCTACCCACTCATGCGCGAGTCCCACTCAAATCCAACCCCTCTCACTCATGAATTTATCCAACCTAAATTTGAAACTACCCAAGGTCCTAGCTTCAATAACCCTACTAGGCAGACTGTTCCACTCATCAACTACCCTATTTCCAAACCAATACTTTCCTATATCCTTTCTAAATCTAAACTTATCTAACTTGAATCCATTATTGCGGGTTCTCTCTAGGAGAGATATCCTCAAGACCTTATTTATATCCCCTTTGTTAATACCCATTTTCCACTTGTATACCTCGATCATGTCTCCCTCATTCTACGTCTTACAAGTGAATGTAATTTTAGGGTCTTCAATCTTTCTTCGTAAGGAAGATTTCTAATGCTATGTATTAATTTAGTCATTCTACGCTGAATGTTTTCTAACGAATTTATGTCCATTCTGTAATATGGAGACCAGAACTGAGCTGCGTAATCTAGGTGAGGCCTTACTAATGATGTATAAAGCTGTAATATAACCTCTGGACTTCTGTTGCTAACACTTCTTGATATAAATCCAGAATCTATTTGCCTTATTACGTACGCCTAGGCATTGCTGTCTTGGTTTAAGGTTGCTGCTTACCATCACCCCCAAGTCCTTCTCGCAATCTGTATGGCTAAGTTCTACGTTATTTAACTTATAAGTGCTTGGGTTATGGACACTCCGAGCTTCAGAACCTTGCATTTATCTACATTGAACTGCATCTGCCACTTTTCTGACCACGAATTAAGTTTGTCTAAATCTTCCTGAAGTTCTATGACATCTATGTTTGAAAATTACATTCACTTGTAAGACGTAGAATGAGGGGAGACATAAGAACATAAGAACTTAGTCAGCCATTAACGAATGTGTTTAATACGTCCATCCTAACTGGTGTTGTGCCAGAGATGTGGAAGATAGCTAATGTAGTTCCTATATTCAAATCAGGGATAAGTCCATTCCATCAAATTACCGTCCAATAAGCTTCACGCCTATATTAGCAAATTATTAGAATCAATTATAGCTGATATTATCAGAAGTCACCTTGAAGAACATAATTTGATTAATGAATCTCAGCATGGGTTTACGAGAGGTCGTTCCTGCTGACAAATTTACTGACGTTTTTCAAAAAACATTTGAGGCAGTAGACAGTGATAAAGAATATGATATAGTTTACTTGGATTTCAGTAAGGCCTTCGATAGAGTACCTCACAAGAGACTCTTAAGAAAGGTGGCAGCTCATGGTATAGGAGGTAAAGTTCTAGCATGGATAGAGGCATGGCTTACCAATAGAAAGCAGAGAGTTTCCATTAATGGGGTCAAATCTGAATTGGGATTTGTCACTAGTGGCGTTCCACAAGGATCAGTTTTGGGCCCATTGTTGTTCATAATTTACTTAATGACCTTGATGAAGGAATTGCAAGTGACATGAGTAAATTTGCTGATGCTACAAAAATAGGCCGTATAATTCATTCTGAGGAGGATAACAGTGAACTCCAGGAGGATTTGGATAAATTAATGTCTTGGTCTGAAAAGTGGCAGATGAAGTTCAATGTGGACAAGTGTAAGGTGCTTGTCGTTGGTAATGAAAATATCCCTCGAATTTATAAACTAGGTGAAGTTGAGCTTGATCATACAGAATGTGAAAAAGACTTGGGAGTCATGGTAAGCAGAAATCTAAAGCCAAGACAACAGTGCCTAAGGGCGCAATAAGGCTAACAGATTACTAGGATTTATTTCAAGAAGTATAAGCAAAGAAGTCCAAAAGTTATTTTACAGCTCTATACATCACTAGTGAGACCTCATTTGGATTATGCAGCTCAGTTTTGGTCCCTTACTACAGGATGGATTTAGATTCATTGGAGAACATACAAAGAAGAATGACTAAAATGATTTACAGTATAAGAAATCTCCGTATGAAGATAGACTTAGAGCATTGAATCTCCACTCTCTGGAGAGACGTAGAATGAGGGGGATATCATCGAGGTGTACAAGTGGATGATGGGCATAAACAAAGGAGATATTAATAAAATACTGAGGATATCGAACAGAGTAAGAACGAGAAATAACGGATTTAAATTGATAAATTTAGATTTAGAAAGGACATAGGAAGTACTGGTTTTCGAACAGAGTTGTAGATGCGTGGAACAATCTTCCGAGTACTGTGATAGAGGCTAGGACCTTGGGTGGCTTTAAAAAGAGATTGGACAAATATATGAGTGGGAGGGGCTGGGTTTGATTTGTGTCGAGAGAATGAAATTTTTAGGTAGTGGTGGTTTTGATAAGGATTTGCCTTGTATAGGGCCAGTAGTTTGCAGTGTTCCTCCATTCTTATGTTCTTATAAGAAAGGAGGAACACTGCAGCAGGCCTGTTGGCCCATTCTAGGCAGGTCCTTCACATTCCATCCCACTAACAGAATATTTGTTCAACCTAATTTTCAATGCTACCCAAGAAATAAGCTTTGAACATAAGAACATAAGAAAGAACATAAGAAAGGAGGAACACTGCAGCAGGCCTGTTGGCCCATACTAGGCAGGTCCTTCACATTCCATCCCACCAACAGAACACTTGTTCAACCCAACTTTCAATGCTACCCAAGAAATAAGATTTGATAATTTTATTTACTCATGTGCAATTCCCACTCAAATCCAACCCCTCTCACTCATGAATTTATCCAACCTAAATTTAAAACTACCCAAGGTCCTAGCTTCAATAACCCTACTAGGCAGACTGTTCCACTCATCAACTACCCTATTTCCAAACCAATACTTTCCTATATCCTTTCTAAATCTAAACTTATCTAACTTGAATTCATTATTGCGGGTTCTCTTGGGAGATACCCTCAAGACCTTATATATATCCCCTTTGTTAATACCCATTTTCCACCTTGTATACCTCGATCATGTCTCCCTCATTCTACGTCTTACAAGTGAATGTAATTTAAGGGT
>WNWK01042036.1:0-16164 GCA_009830355.1 Cherax destructor | reverse complement strand
ATGCAGCTCAGTTTTGGTCTCCTTACTACAGGATGGATATAGATTCATTGAGAACATACAAAGAAGAATGACTAAAATGATTTACAGTATAAGAAATCTCCCATGAAGATAGACTTAGAGCATTGAATCTCCACTCTCTGAAAGACGTAGAATGAGGGGAGATATCATCGAGGTGAAAGTGGATGATGGGCATAAACAAAGGAGATATTAATAAAATACTGAGGATATCGAACCAAGTAAGAACGAGAAATAACGGATTTAAATTGGATAAATTTAGATTTAGAAAGGACATAGGAAGTACTGGTTTTCGAACAGAGTTGTAGATGCGTGGAACAATCTTCCGAGTAGGGTGATAGAGGCTAGGACCTTGGGTGGCTTTTGAAAAGAGATTGGACAAAATACGAGTGGGAGGGGCTGGGTTTGATTAGTGTCGTGAGTACAGGAGTAAATTCTTAGGTAGTGGTGGTTTTGATAAGGACCTGCCTTGTATGGGCCAGTAGGCCTTCTGCAGTGTTCCTCCATTCTTATGTTCTTATGTTCTTATGCCTCTACCCAGGAAAAAATTTCTCCTCCTATTCCGTGTGCCTTAAGTTTTCTCAGTAGCCTTTGATGTGAAACTCTTCAAAAGTCTTACTGAAGTCCATATGCACAATATCATATTCATTACCATGATCTACAAATACAAATGTTTATTTCTCTGTAAAGATTACAGTGTGGAGTTTACATATTATAGGATACTAATTACAAAGAGGACCACTATCATGCCTAGCATGGCTAGGCATTTCGGGCAGATTAATAATAATTCTAAATCTATATTGATACAGGTTATGGAGCATATTGATATTGGAGCATTTTATTAAATTAGCAATGAGAATGGTTTTGTCTTGGCTTGAAACACAGTTTCTATTAAAGCTCCTGTATTGGAGTATATCAGGCAAACGTATGACTAGTTTAAGATTTATTAGACAATAGCTTTATTAAAAACTTTATGTTTACAGTCATTTGGGTGATTGTTAGTGTAAGTTGGGGGGAATCACAGATTTCGAGAGTAAGTCTAGTTTGTTTTTTATGTGTGCATGATACAAGAAAATAGGTGGTTTTCATGTAGTTAGCTGACGGTGGGGTGTGTCAGGGAGATAAGATTTATTTTTTTTGACAGTAGTATTGAAAGTGATGGTTGTGTCTGCAGTTCTAGAGTTTTCACGCAGGGAGTTCCAGATTTTAGGCCCTTTAATGTACATTGAATTTTTGTATAGGTTTAGCCGGACACAGGGAATGTCATACAGATTTTGTGCCTGGTGTTGTGCCTGTGGGTCCTGTCACAACTATCAAGAAAGTGTTTTAATTCAGGGTTAATATTGGAATTTATGGTTTTGTAAATGTAGGTTGCACAGTGGTAGGTGTGGATATTCTGAACAGTGAGTAAGTTTAGGTCTTTGAAGAGTGTGGGGAAGGGGGGTGTTACCTAGTATTGGATTGTGTGAAAATTCTTACTGTGGCTTTTTGTTAGGTTATTATTGGCTTTAGATGTATTGCTGCTGTTAATCCCCAAGCACAAATAGCATATGTGAGGTGTTACAAAACAACGCGATATCTATTAGAAATAGACATCTCCAGTGAACACTAGAAAGGAATGCCCCTCTAGCATCCAGCCTGTTACTGGGCTTTTGCAACAAAGTCAGTATCCTGGTCCAGTTATCCAACATATTCAATAGTCATAGGAATGCAACTGATAGGGTACTAACCAAAGAATAAAATTTAATATATTTATTAACAAAGTTAGAATATCTACGGTATCAAAGTAAATCAAATTAAATATAAATATACTGAAGATATTAATTAGGAGGTTAGCTCCTACACGTCTCTCATAAACAATATTATTGTGCTGAAGGCACATATATCTTAATGGCTCTTATGTACCATCTGGTACAATGTCAGCAATTTACAATAATACTAAGATATATACAAATACGTGTATGAGTGCTCCGGGTAACTCGTTATGTCTCTTAAGACTCGACTCGACCAGTGACCAACTGAACGTCTTCTCATAAGCTAGCTTCTCTAACAAACTGACAATCAGAACAGCTTGATTGAACAGTAATATGACAAATTCGCCGAACAGCATAGCAAGCAACAGCAACACAGCATCAGGAACAAGGAAATAGAAAAACGACCCTAACTGGGGAACATCAGCAGATCCTCCATAATAGTCACAAAACTCCCTTATTACTGAATCTAGGTTCAGCATAACCAAAATCCCCGACTGTGACGGTGCACAGATGCCTCAACGAATTAGGTCAAGAGCTATAGCTAGAGACCTGAGTTATCTCAGTGTCAATGTGACACAACCCAGTAAAACGTCGAAATCCCTAAGTCTAGGCTATTCTCTGTGAACAGAGTTACACAGAGTACAGAGAAGTATGTGTCGTCTCACCACCGAACACATACTCTACCAGAGTCTAAATGACGAGGAAACAAGCAGAGACAAGAGCGAGGTCTTTCTCCAACGAGAGTCAGCAAGGAAGAGAGGAGTAGTAAGGAGAAGCAGTCTCCAACTCAGGTGGGATCGCCACCGACTGACTCCCAGCAACTCCAGAAGCAGGCAGTATAACAATCGAAGTGCTGTAAGCGAGGTAGTTTGCCAACTCACGGGCAGCTACTCAAGACTCTCGAACAATGAGCACAATAGGTGTGTTACATCCTACCTAATAAATATAGCTAAGTCAAATAATAATATAAAGCAGGATATTAACGATTTAGCTATTATCGAAAATATCAGCAATATAAAATTATAGAAAATGGAAATATACATAATATTACATTATATAAATTGTGGCCCATTCTGGGGTCGCAATATGAGGTAGGGATAGATGAGTGAATAGTATAGTTTGAGTAGGGCTGATTGTGGTACGAAGTATCGTATCTTGGAGAGGATCCCAACAGTTTTGGATACTTTTTTTGTTGTGTTGGATATGGGTGCTGAATTTCTGGTTGCTATCAAGGTGTAGGCTCAGGAATTTGCCTCATTATCTTTAGCAATAAAAGTGTTGTCTATCTTAATGTTCAGTTGTGCCACACCTGCTCTGTTACCAAATATATTATAGAAGGTTTTGTCAGTGTTTAGTGTAAGTATATTGGCTGTCATCCAAGTAGAAATTTTTAGTAGCTCCTCGTTAACAATGGTGTTGAGTGTGGCAAGATTTGGGTTTCAGGTGTTGTGATACATTGGAAAGATCATTGATGTATAAGAGGAAGAGCAGGGACCAAGGACACTTCCCTGTGGCACTCCAGTATCAAGTGATCGTGTTGATGAGATTGTGTCTTTAATGGTGACGTACTAATACCTGGTTCACATTGGCCACCCAGCTCTTGCCGGGTGCGGGTGTGCTGTTCCCTGGGTTGCCACCTAGCGGTGATCAACGATAACTTCATTTTCTGTAAACATGGCGACGGCGAGCAGACGTAGGATCAACACAGTCTGTATAGATATGGTGACTGGGGCTTTGCAACCGGTTACTGCGGCTACAGTTCTGCCAAACATATTAAGGGACGTCTATGGTTTGGAGACTGCAGATTTGTATAGCGTGGCGCTCAACAGCGTTAATAGAGTCTTTGTAAAACTCTTAACAGCTGAGGTGTACGAAAGGACTGTCGACCGCCATCAAGACAGAGTATATACGGTACATTCTGGCCTACAAGTACGACTGAAAGACGTGTCGCATACTTACACTTGGATTAGGGTTAAGAATGTGCCGTTTGAATCGGACTCGGTGGACATCAGCGAAGTATTTGGAGCTTACGGCATTGTGCATGCTGCCATGCCCGGGAAGTGGAGCGAGGGTCCGATGGTGGGCATTTTTGAGGGGACATACTCACTGAAAATGACATTACGCAAGCCGATTCCCTCTTACGTCATACTGCCGGAATTTAGGACTCAGCTATACGTGACGTACATGGGACAGCGAAGGACCTGCAGGTTGTGTGGGGCGTACGAGCATGTGGCTGCTGACTGCATGCGGAGGACGGGACAACGGGTGGATACTGGACGACGAGACCTGGAAGTAAGGACGCACGAGGTTGTGCAGGATCCGGTGGACGCTAAGGAGGCCGGAACTAGATCATGGAGCGAGATCGTTGAAGGATCGCAGGTGTGTCATACATTGCCAAAGGCGTCCGTACAGGAGGCTGCTGCTGGTCGTGAGATGCACCCAGGCAATGGCGAGATTCCCTTTGAGAGGTATTACGGAGATATTGGATGACCCGTTGCCAGTACTCAGTGTGGAGGCATGTGCAAGTTTGGATGAGGCAGTGAGTGTGGTGGATGAGTTGGTGAGTAACAGTGTTGAGCAGCAGTCTTTAGTCCGAGAGCACGTATCGGTTGAGGTGCTTCGGCAAGAGAGCGTCGAGAGGGATGATAGTATGGAAGTGGTGCATGGATCGAGGAAGCAGTCAGGCACAGTGACTGATAGTGAAGATGTATTGACCCCAGCACAGAGGACAGGTAAAGGTCGATGGTGGAGGTGGCGAGAAAGGACCTGGGAGTTTTGCAAGATAGAGAAAAGTCAAGGGTGGGAGGCAGTTGAGTAAAACAGGAGGTAAGGGAAGGCGGTCTCGCAGCCTCTATCGCGTGCCTAAGGGCAAACCCTTACAATTGTTTTCAAGTGTCTAACATTAAATGTAAATGGTCTGGGGAGGAAATTAAAGGGCATGGGTAGAATGCACATTGAGGAGGTATGGTGTGAATGTAGTTTTTACAAGAACATAATTTTCGGTGCAGAAGTGAGTTGCAATTGAAGGGATATAAGGTGTATGCTGGTTCATCGGGAAATTAAAGGGTGGGGTGGCGGTAGCAGTCACAGAATCTAGCCCTTTTAAATTATATGCCTGGGAAGAGTGTGGGGGGGGGGTCGGATAGTGAGGGAGTAAGGTGGAGTGCTGGTATGTTTTATGGGGGTATACATGCCAGCAGAACATTCAAGGAAGGTGAAGGTGGAATTTGTAAGGGATGTAATGATCTATACTTTCAGGGGCTTACCTGGGGTGTTGATAGTAGGGGGATATTTTAACTGCACAATTCGAGAGGGATGTTGAGCCTAGGGGGGGCGGGTGTGTGTTGGTTGAAATGAGGAATTTATTATGAAGTGCGGGGTTGGGGGATGTAGTTGGGGTAGGGGGTTCGGGGGAGCATATATTTGTTAGGAGGGGTTATGGGGCTAGGTTAGATAGGATTTATGTTTCTGGGTCTGTTGTGGTGGGTAGGATCAGTTATTTGGATGTGGGTTTTTCTGATCACAGGGGGGTGTTGGCTGAGGTAGATTGGTCAGGAGCAGCTAAGTGGTATAGGGGATATTGGAAATTGACTGCTAGGTTGTTATCGGGTGAGGATAAAAGGGTTGAGTTTGCGGGTTGGTGGGGTAGGTTATGGGAACGAGGGCGTCGGGTGGAAGATTTGGTGGGTGTCAGTGGGAAAACCGCACATACGGATGTTTTATCAGAGATTGGGAAAGGAGGAGGCGGAATGGCGATATGGGATGCAACGATATTTAGAAGGCCTGCTACAGAGTTGTTATGTAAGAGGGATATGCAGTTACGGGGAGATTAGGGAATTGAAGAATAGGTTGATAGAAATACAGAATGAGAGGTTTGGGGCGTGTAGGATGAAGGCGGTAAAGATGATGTTTTGTGGGGATAAACCCTCAAAATATGTGTTAGGTCAATGTAGAGTGCGTAGAGAGAAGGACAATGGAATATGTGGAAGAGAGGAGAGTGCAGATGGTTATGAGCGGGAATGAATATTAGAGGAACAGAGGCGATATGGGTGTATGTGGACAAGTGGTTTCAGAAGTACCTGAGTAGTGTGGATGTGGAGTTGGAGGCTTGTAATATTCTTACAGAGGGATTGTGGGGAGGTTAGAGGAGGGGATAGGGAGGGTATGGGGGTAATCAGCGAAGAGGAGGTACGGGAGGCAGTGAGTGGGCTTAGTAAAGGCAAAGCTCCTGGAATAGATGGGTTGGCAAATGAGTTTTATAGGGAACACTGGAATAGTATGAGAGGTTGTGTGGTGGAAGTGATGAATCGGATGAAGAGGGATAGGAGGATGGGGAAAGGGATGGGGATGGGTGTAATGGTTTTGGTGAAAAAGGGGAAGGTAGGTAATATGTTAAGTAATTACAGGCCACTGATGCTCATGAATGCAGACTATAAGATCTTTGCAAAAATATTGGGAAATATATTGAAAAGGGTGCTTGAGGAGGTGATTGCAGGGGGGGCAGGGGAGGATCCCGGGTAGAGGGGTGTTTAAGGGGCATGAGAGGATTAAGGGGCTTTGGACTGGAAAGGGGCGGATGACAGTGTGGAACGTGAGGTGTTGTTTGAGGTGATGAGGAGACAGGGTTTCGGGGAGGAAGTAGTGGATTGGGTTCGGTCATCATATGTAGATGCTTGCGTTAGAATACAGGTGAATGGCAGGCTTGGGGGTGTGGTGGAGATGGATAGGGGTCTGCGACAGGGGACAACCCTGTCGCAGATTCTCTTTGCATGCGTGCAAGATCCATTCTATAGATTAGTGGACGGTGGGGTACAGGGAGGGGGCGGCGGGATAGAGGGTGTTGTGGGTTATGTAGATGACACCACAGTACTCATAGGGAATGTGGTTGGTTTTGAGACGGTTCGGAGGTGTTTAAGGACTTTTTGCGAGGCCACTGGGATGAGCGTGAATGGTGCGAAGTCGAAAATGTTGGAGGTAGGATCCTGGGTGGGGAGGAGCTTGGGTCAGGGGTATGGGTGGTTCGTGGTGGATAGCATCACTATCTGTGGAATTGTATACATGAGGGATAGGCATCAGACGAGAGAGGTGAATTCAGGTCGAGTGGTGCAAAGGGCGAAGTTGTGTATGTCTGCATGAAGGCCGAATGATCTCACTTTGCGACAGAGGGTACTTGCTGTCAATACATTGGTCTACAGTAGGATTTGGTATGATGCTGGTGTGTACCCACTGTTGCAGGTGGATGTGAAAGAGAGCATAGAGTATTCAAGTATATCTGGGCGAATGGGAGGAATTGGTTGCAGAAGGAAATTGTTAGGAACGGGGTAGGGATGGGTGGTTTGGGTTTAATTTGGTTGGAGCGGAGACTGGTGTGTATGTATGTGAGACGGTGCTTGGTGAGGAGAGGGGGCTTGGGGGGAAAGGAGGAGGGTTGGGTGGGGGGTGTATTGAGAGAGATGAGTGAATGGTGGGGGGGAAAGGAGTTAGATTACTGTAGAGATTTGTTGAGGAATTTATTGGTACGTAATTAAGGAACCGCATAAAATGAAGGTGAATGGGATGATGGGTCTTGGTGCGGAGGCTAAGGTTGTAGAGGGTGCAGCGGTTTTTCCAGTATATGATTGGGTTCAGATATGGAGGGGTTTTCGAGGACTTAGGTTACGCGCAAGAGATCGGGAACAGATGTACAGATTTTTACATGGGGCAGTAGCGTCAAGGCTGGTATTATTCAGTATGGGGTTGGTACAGGAGGGCAGGTGTGAGAGGTGTGGTATGGTGGAAACTGTCTTGCATGTGATATATTTCTGTGAAGCTTTGGGGCCGGTGCGGGAGTGGATGGGGGGATGGTATGCAAACTTGGGGGAGGGGGATACAGTTGTTGAGGGCACTGTTCCTGGACTTGGGAGGATTGGATGACAGGGTTAGGAGAGGCCTAATGCATTGTTTGGTTGATTTCGTGTGTGGGTCATGGAGATTGAGGGAGGTGGGAATAAGGGAAAGAATTAGGGCATTGGCTGCGGTAATGTACCGTACGAAATGTAGAAACAGGCAGGTGTATGGGAGGGATTGGGATAAGGATTTTAGTTCGGCTTATAGGAATTTCCGGGTGGGAGAGTTATTAAGTGGGTTTGTAGGAGTTTAAGGGGGCTTGGCTCTGCGACTTGCTTGGGAATGTACGGTTGTGGCTTTGGTATGGCCAGGATGTTGCTTGTGATTGACTGAAATTGGTATGGTTGGGGGGGGGCGGTTTGGTGGGTTGGGACGGATGACCTTTATAATGGGTGACGGGAGACAGATGGGTTAGGGTGTGTATGTTGTGTGATCGAGTGGGGATGTGGATTTGGGTGTGTGGCTTATTAAGGGGGGGGGGTTGTAATTGGGGAAGAGTATGGGTTTGTCCTGTTCAGTGCTGGGTGTTCAGTTATGGTGTAGTGTGTTGATGTGGAGTAGTTATTATCGAAGTTTGTGTATGGTCTGAGGTACTGAAACCTGGTTGATGGGTCTGTGGACTTCAGGCAGATTCAAGACTTGGTGATGTTAGAGGACGGTAACATGTTTGGTTACTGTCACATGAATTTGGTGTACTTTTTATATATTTTTCGTCGTTGTACTCAGAGATGGCAAGGTTTTGACTTGTCATGTGCAGTGGAACTGTGTTAATAATGAAAAGGACAGGTGGTACTTGTGGTATCAAGTTCTGGGTGTGAGTGGGTATACGTGGAGTGCATGTCATCTGTATGATTGAGTATAATATATATTGTGCCTGTGTGTGGAATACTATAGTAATTTGTGAGAAATGTACATTGTTTTGTGTACGACATTACTGTACCAGTGGATGTGGAGTGGTAATGGCTTGGAGCTCTTATCATATTGGAGTGGACAGATATGTGGTACACGGGTCAGGCTACAGTGGTGATTTACGCTATCTGTTTTATATATTGTACATTCATCCTGATGTATTAGGGTCACACGTAGGTTGTTGGATAATGATTCTGGTTAAATGTAATAGGCGCATATAATTGTATGCACATAGTGGTTGGCGGGGATAGGGACTTTATTGTTACTTTAATTGTTTTACTGGAGATTGATTATCTGTATGTTTTGTATTGATTTTTGTAATTATTTGCATTAGTGATTGCGGTCACAGTTATTTATGGATATGTTTTGTAATTCTGTTTAAAACCAATAAAATGTAAAAAAAAAAAATACCTGGTCAAGTTTGTGGAGTAGGATGTCATGGTGTACTGTGTCAAAAACTTTCCTTATGTCAATAAATATTCCTAATGGATATTCCTTATTTTCCAGAGGTGTGTAAAGCAGGTCTAGCATTTTTTCAATTGCATCATTTGTGCTTTTATTTTTTTCTGAAGCCAAACTGGCAGGGGTTGAGTATCTTTGTGCTGTGATAAACGAATATAATATCTTGTGAACGAATTTCTCGAAGATTTTGGATAGCAACGGTAAGTTTGATAATGGCCTGTAGTTGTTTACATCTGTGGGGTCACCACCTTTGTGTATTGGTGTAATCCTTGCTGTCTTGAGTAGTGTCGGGAAGGTGCTAGTTTCTATTGATTTGTTAAAAAGTTATGAAATAGCAGGCGAAGGGATATGGGCTGCTCGCTTGTACAATAATGGAGGGACTTGAGACATTCCCTGATTTATTTTTAAGTGACTTTATAATCGTGGTGACTTCAGTGGGTTCGGTAGATGCAAGATAGGAGGAGGTTGAGAAATTCCCATCTAAGTAATCACTTACTCGGGCGTTGGTACCTGGGATTTTACTGGCGAGATTTGATCCTATGGTTGAGAAGAAGTCATTTATCTTGTTAACTGTATCAATAGGCTGTAGTGGTGTTTCGTTCGGTTTAGTTAGGACAATATCCCTAGTTTTTTTTCAGTTTGTGGGTGCCCAGAATCTGAGACTGTGTTTTCCAGGTCTTTTTTATATCTCTTCTTGTTTCAGTGAATCTGCTGGAGTAGTACAATTGTTTGGCTTTTTTTTTTATTTTGGTGAGAACTGATGCAGTGTGTTTAATAATATCTTTGTGTACTAAGCCCTGTCTATATTGCTTTTCATATTGATGTTTCTTATCAATGGATCTTAGTAAGCTGTTAGTTAGCCATGGGCAACCTAGCTGTTTGTTCGTAATCTGTTTCGTTTTTATAGGACAATGTTTGTTGTATACTCTAAGTAATTTATTAAGAAATATGTCTATCCAAGCATCGATACCATTGACATTGGAGAATTCTGAAGCCCATTCAACAGTCTTTAGCTCTGCTGTGAGGTTACTTATTGAGGCCTCGTCATGGAGTCTAAATGAAACTTTGTATTCTAGTGGTGGTTTACTAATGTTAGTTAAGAGGAAGGTGGGGTAGTGGTCAGTAGTGCTGTCTGTGATTATCCCTGATTTAAGAGAGGCTAGTATATTGGTCCATATATGGTCGATTATGGTTACACTTGTCTCAGTCAGCCTGGTTGGTTTAGTTATTGTTGGTATAAGAGGTGTGTTGTTCATATTGTTGATGAAGTCAGTTACTGGCTGGTCATCTGGTAGGCCAAGGTTGCTGTTGAAGTCTACGGCTAAGATAAGGTGGTGCTTGTTCATTTGGTTGTTTGTTATTAGTGTCTTTAATTTATCACTAAAATCTGTGATGTTTGTATGAGGCATCTGGTAAATGGCACCGATTGCTATAGGAGTCTTAAGTTTTTTTTACAGTAAAATTAGCAAAAATATATTCTCTATATTCATCACTATAGCAAGTGGTCTTATAACAAGATAGTTCATTAAAGTAGTAGATTGCAAGTTTGAGTTTGAGGGGAAATACTATACTCAAACACAGGGAAGGGCTATGGGTAATCCGTTGTCTCCTTATTGAGCAATCTGTATATGGAATTTTCGAGTCTAGACTGTTGAAAGATATCCTGTTTGGTAAGCATCATTTGTTATCCAGCTCTCCCTTCTCAATACTGAAATATTCTCCACTGGGAATCTGTAAAAATTTCAGAACCTTTTCCTCAAATGGCTCTGACATGACTGCATGGTCACATACTCTGTAAAATAACCATTTGTTAAATTTGGGAACCACTTCCCCTGTAACAACTGGCAACTGGAGTCACTACATCCCTGGACCTCAACCAGCTGCGTCAGTCAGGGTATTCTCTCCCATGCCAGCACCGAGACAACCCCCCCCCCATCTAAACCGGGTTTGACCTGGGTCGGTTCATCACTGCCCAGAGCCTCCTGCAGGTCATACTCAATGAACAGGCTCCCCAGGCCCAAATCACCACAGTCAGGAAAAAGATCAAGGTGAGACACAGAAGTTCTTCCCTTGCCCACCTGGCTACACATAGTACACCTTGAAAAAGTTTCAGTCACAGTAGCATTAGTTTTCACCTTAACACCTTTTAAATCAGGGTCCCTCCAACCATACATTCCTCACTTTTGAGAAGACCCATAACATTGTTGCCTAGTAGTAGGTCAACACCTGGAAAAGGTAAATCATCTGTAATACCTACAGGCAGGTACCCAAACTGGTAAACACCTACAGGCAGGTACCCAGACTGGTAAACACCTACAGGCAGGTACCCAAACTGGTAAACACCTACAGGCAGGTACCCAAACTGGTAAACACCTACAGGCAGGTACCCAGACTGGTAAACACCTACAGGCAATTACCCAGACTGGTAAACACCTACAGGCAGGTACCCAGACTGGTAAACACCTACAGGCAGGTACCCAGACTGGTAAACACCTACAGGCAGGTACCCAGACTGGTAAACACCTACAGGCAGGTACCCAGACTGGTAAACAGACTCCATCCACAATCTAATAAAACATACAACAAAGCATATAAGTACATTAAATGATTATTATATTCACAGAGAATTATTATTACTAAATAAATTACTAAATGTGCACACACAAAAATCAGGCAGAAAAATAATTGTATTACACCTGAAAAAGTTACTATTAATATATCCTTCCTGTAAAAACTCTGCAGGTTTCAAATGTGAATTACCATTCTAACTTTGATAATTCTTCCCTGCAGCCACGAAGTTACGACTTCGATATCGTAACTTAAATAAAAAGGTCCTGGCTCCTAAATGGCTGCTCAATCTGCTGTCTAGGGGCATTTAAATTACACTGAAAACACAGCAACTCTCGGGCCAGCATGTACTTGTACAAATTGTGAAGCATGAATGCAAATAATTAATATAGTATAAGGAAGGACAAGGAAAACTCACCTAATACAAAAATATAATATAATAATAAGTAACTTATATACAACTTACACTCTACTACAAAAAACACCGCACTCCAGTTCACATTAGCTCACTAGCACACTGCTACTTGTGAGTTAAACAAAATATATAAACGGGGAGGGTTCATGACAACCCCCCCCCCCGGCCTTTCTGCAGGCTACTCCACCTGCAGGCTACTCCACCTGCAGGCTACTCCACCTGCAGGCTGTACAAGAACTCTCCCAAAAAAGAAACAGGCCTCTGCACACTAGGGCCTTACAAGTAAACATGAGAGCAATAAAATAACCTATGGTATAAACTTACAAACAACACCATCCCTACTAAACACAAACCGTGATGCATTAGGACATCTTTTGCAAGTACTGTGCTCCACCGACTGAAACTCACACACCTCACTCTCCTCTCCAGGCCACTCTGCCTGACCAGGAATAATATGCGTCTCGTTTCAGTACAATACTCGGAAAATGACATTATATATATGGAGCGTTTTTTATAAAATATTTTACTGCAGCACACTGCGTAATACCCACTAATTTAATCATGTGTGTATAGGGGTAAGCCATAAGCCAAGTTTCATAGGTGTATTTAATTTTTTTTTTCTTGCACACTAGTGCTGTCAGGTCAGGATGACCCAAGGTGCGTGGCTGAGCAAAATGTAGACAGTATGCCTACCCATCCGTTTTCCCATTCCTAGGGCTAAGGCCTAGTTTCTAAAGTTCCCATCAGATGGCAGGAACCGAGATAGACCCACAGTGCCTGCAGTCTCTCTCACTTTGCACCCACCTGACCTTCCATCAAGACCTCCACCCCCTTGACTGGCTCCTGGCTACCCTCTAACTGCAAACAGCCTGTGTACACTTACAAGAATAAACCTGCTCTAGTCTACAATATATATGTAACCCCCAGCTACCTTTCTACCTATCCATGTTACCAGTCTACTAGACAGTTATTGCAAGTAGGGTTAACCAAGGGTCAGTTCTAGGGTTGGTGATGTTTCTTGTTTACATGAATAACATGACGGAAGGGATAGATTCAGAGGTGTCCCTGTCTGCAGACTCTGTGAAACTCATGAGGAGAATACAAGAGGATGAGAACCAGGAAAGGCTGCAAGGATCTTGTCAGACACCTGGTCTGACAAAGGGCTCCTGGAAGCTTCAGACGGAGTATAGGCTTGGCAATCAAAGGCTGTAAATCTCAGTCAAGAAGAAGGATCTTAAGGTGAGTATCATACAGAGCACATCCTCTGAGGCACACATCAACCAAATAACTGCCGCAGCATATGGGCGCCTGGCAAACTTTCGAAAAAAAATTGAAATCTAAGTAAAGTCATTCACGACATTGTACACTGTGTATATCAGGATCATATTGGAGTATACAGCACCAGTATGGAACTCACACCTGGTCAAGGATGTTAAGAAATTTGAGAAAGTGCAGAGGTTTGCAACAACACTAGTCTCAGAGCTAAGGGGTATGTTCTATGAGGAAACCTTAAGAGAATTGAACCTGATGACAATGGAGGACAGGAGGGTTACGGTAAACATGATAACGATTTACAAAACAATGAGAGGAATTGACAAGATGAACAGAGGCAGAATGTTTCACAGATGGGGACTGGAACAAAAGGGCTCAACTGGAAATGGAAAACTCAGATGAGTCAGGAATGTTAGAAAGTATTTCTTCAGCTTTTGGTTGTCAAGAAGTGGACCAATCTGAAGATTGTAGTAGATACCTGGAGTTTACCTGCAGAGGGTTCTGGAGGTCAACGCCCCTGCAGCCCGGTCTGTGACCAGGCCTCATGGTGGATCAGGGCCTGATCAACCAGGCTGTTACTGTTGGCTGCACGCAAACCAACGTACAAGCCACAGCCCGGCTGGTCAGGTACTGACTTTAGGTGCTTGTCCAGTGCATACTTGAAAACAGCAAGGAGTATATTGGTAATCCCCTTTATGTATGCTGGGAGGCAACTGAACAGTCTTGCGCCCCTGACACTTATTTTATTGTCTCTTATCGTGCTGTTGACACTTTACAAATCGCTTGTTCTATCTAGGCTGGAATATTGCTGCACACTAACTGCACCTTTCAAGGCACGTGAAATTGCTGACCTTGAAAATGTGCAGAGAACCTTCACGGCACGCATAACTGCGATAAACCACCTCAATTACTGGGAACGCTTGAAGTTTCTAAACTTGTACTCCCTAGAACGCAGGCGGGAGAGATATATTGTTATATACACGTGGAAAGTTCTCGAGGGATTAGTACCAAACTTACACACGAAAATCACTCCCTACGAAAGCAAAAGACTCGGCAGGCGATGTAACATCCCCCAATGAAAAGCAGGGGTGCCACTAGCACGTTGAGGGACAACACAATAAGTGTCAGGGCCCAAGATTGTTCAACTGCCTCCCAGCATACATAAGGGATTACCAACAAACCCCTGGCTGTCTTCAAGCAGGCACTGGACAGGCACCTAAAGTCGGTACCTGACCAGCCAGGCTGTGGTTCGTACGTTGGACTGCGTGCGGCCAGCAGTAACAGCCTGGTTGATCAGGCTCTGGTCCAACATGAGGCCGGGTCACAGACCGGGCCGCAGGGGCGTTGACCCCTGGAATTCTCTCCAGGTAAACTCCAGGTAGTGGCGCCCCTGCTTTTCACTGGGGAGATGTGGAATCGTCTGCCGAGTCTTTTGCTTTCATAGGGAGTGATTTTCGTGTGTAAGTTTGGTACTCATCCCTCTAGGATTTTCCAAGTGTATATAGTCATGTATCTCTCCCGCCTGCATTCCAGGGAGTACAGGTTGAGGAACTTCAAGCGTTCCAAGTAATTGAGGTGTTTTATCGAAGTTTTGCGTGCCGTGAAGGTTCTCTGTACATTTTCCAGGTCGGCAATTCAACCTGCCTTCAAAGGTGCTGTTAGTATGCAGCAATATTCCAGCCTAGATAGAACAAGCGACCTGAAGAGTGTCATCATGAGCTTGGCATCCCTAGTTTTTAAGGTTCTCATTATCCATCCTGTCATTTTTCTAGCAGATGTGATTGCTACAATGTTATAGTCTTTGAAGGTGAGATCTTCTGATATGATCATTCCGATGTAGTTTTAATTTCCTCACATTTTCCATATTGGAGTAATTGAAATTTCTCATCATTGAATTTCATATTGTTTTCTGCAGCCCATTTAAAGATTTGGTTGATGTCTGCTTGGAGTCTTGCGGTGTCTTCAATGGAGGACACTGTCATGCAAATTCGGGTGTCATCTGCAAAATAAGACATGACTCTGTAGCTAATATCCCTGTCTATGTCAGATATGAGGATGAGGAACAGGATGGGAGCAAGTACTGTGCCTTGTGGAACAGAGCTTTTCACAGTAGCTGCATCGGACTTTCCTCTGTTTACTATTACTCTTTGTGTTCTAGTTAGGAAATTATAGATCCATCTACCAACTTTTCCTGTTATTCCTTTATCACGCATTTTGTGTGCTATTACTCCATGGTCACACTTGTCAAAGGCTTTTGCAAAGTCTGTGTATATTACATTTGCATTTTGTTTGTCTTCAAGAGCATCCAGGACCTTCTCATAGTGGTCCAGTAGCTGGGTTGTGTAACTGATGGGTATCTAGATGGGTGGCGATCGTGCTTCTTAGAACCCTTTCAAAGATTTTTATTATATGGGACGTTATCGCTATCGGTCTGTAGTTCTTTGCTATTGTTTTACTGCCCCCTTCGTGGAGTGGGGCTATGTCTGTTGTTTCTAGCAGCTGTGGGACAACTCGTGTCCATGCTCCCTCTCCATAGGATGATGAAAACGGAGTTCCATTATTATTATAACCAAAAAGAAGCGCTAAACCACAGGGGTCATACAGCACAGCAGGGTAGGGCAGGATGCAGGGAGAATGGGTTGTAAGAGGGAGAGGGATGATTAGTAGCGTATGGAGTGCAGCAGGACAGTAAATAGTGCAGGGATAGAGGGTAGCAAGAGATTGAGGTAGAAGGGACTGAGGGAGGTGCTAGAGGTATAATCTTCAAAGTTTGTGTAGTAAGTCAGTTTCTGTCAAAAAGTCAACGAGAGAGTCAGGATTAAAGGAGGGTCCATCTGCAAGAAGGGAAGGTAAAGAAAGGGCCGCAGAGCGAAGACGCCGTTG
>WNWK01042035.1:0-16164 GCA_009830355.1 Cherax destructor | reverse complement strand
TGGTGAGGCTAAAATTCAATTTAGGATGGTTTTTTAAGGAAGTCTGTATTCATTGATTTTATTTAGCAAAAAAAAAAATTTTCAGCTAAATTTTTTTTTTAATATTTACAGGTCTTAGAGCTAGAGCCATGGAATAAAAAGCCAAAAAGGAGCTAGAGAATTTACAGTGTGCAACTGAGGGAAAGGGAGAGAACGGAAATGTCAGAAAATATGACTGCAAAAAAAAAGGTAAACAAGAAAGGGAAGAAACAACCTCTGAAAGAATAAAAAAACAGGATACAAATAATGTCATGCATCAAAATCAAAAGGAAAATTTAGTGATAATAAAGGGTTTAGATAATGAAAAAAAAGAAACAGGGTGGTAAGAAATTGCAAATTGTTAAATCAATAGAAAAGAATGTAATTCAGTAAATGTATTGGATCCGGATGGTGTTTTTCCCTTTAAAAAAAACTCCACCTCAGATCATTGGTAAGTGAAGCAACACTTTGTAATGACTGGGGTTGAGTTAACAGCAAATAAGTGATGACGCACTAATCTTTGAGGAAAGCTACTTATATTCTTATGATAAAATATTATATTGTAGATAACTTAAAAAAAAAACCAGTACAATAATTCTTCATACATACTTATTCAAATTCAAATTGATATTTTTCCCGTAAAAATTACAACGGTTTTTTTTTAAGGACAAGGACTATAGTTACAAAGAGGGCCCGAGCATGCCTAGCATGCCTGGGCATGCTAGGCTTTTTGGGCAGACTTAATACTAGGTTTGCCCCAATATTGGAGTAAACGGAAACTTCTCTATACAATGTTTAAACTGGTATTAAGGTTAGGTAATTGTAGTGATTAACTAGGTTTACAAAATTGAGGTAGTATAAAATTAAAGAATTTAACAATTAGTTTATATATTAATGGAAATGGTGACGTTTTGGGCATGATACAGTTTCTATATTGGGTTCTTGGCAAACTTATGACTAGCTTAAAATTATGAAGCAATAGTTGTATTAGAATTTTTACAGTCATGTGAAAAATTAAGGGGAATCACAGATATCAATAAGTGAAATTTTTGTTGTGGATATTGCAAGATAAAGAAATTTGTGGGTTGCTCCCTAAGTGAGATAAGATTTTTTTTTTTTTAACGGTGTTTTTGAAAATGGAGGTTGTGTCTGCAGTTCTAGAGTTTTCAGGCGGGGATTTCCAGTTTTACCCTTTTTGTACATTAAATTTTTTGTATAGATTTAGTCGGACAGGGGAATGTAAAAGAGATTTTGTGTCTTATTATGTCTATGATCGGTCCTGTCACAACTGTCAAGAAAGAGTTGTAGTTCAGGGTTAAAGTTGGTATTTATGGTTCTATAAATGTAGATTGCAGAGTAGTAAGTGTGGATATTCTGAACAGTGAGTGTTTGGGTTTTTGAAGAGGGGGGGTGTTCCCTGCGTTGGATTATGAAAACTTACTGCAGCTTTTTGTTGGGTTATTATTGGTTTTGGTGTCTTGCTGCTGTTGATCCCCAAGCACAAATGGCATATGAGGTAGGAATAGATGAGTGAATAGTATATGAGATGATTGTGTCAAGAAACAATCTTAGAGGGATCCCCACAGTTTTGGACACTTTCTTTGTTATGTTTTGGGATAGGTAACAAGTGTTTAATTGTGATGAAACAGGCCTTTTTTGGGAAAAAATGACCAGCAGGACCTTCAACCGGAGGAAAAGGCACTGCCAGGCACAAGCCTATGAAAGACAGGCTAACTTTTATGATGTGCCAATGCCAGTGGTGATTTTAAAGTGAAGTCTTTACTGGTGTATCACACAGAAAATCCCAGAGCCTTCAAGAAACAAAAGTTAACGGGAATAATTTGTGTGTGCATTGGAAGGCTAACACTAATGCATGGGGCACTAAGGACTTTTTCATGGAATGGTTGACTAGGTGTTTGGCCCTAGTGTGAAGAAATATCCCGGAAAAGAAATTGCCACCAAGTGCCTCCTGGTGTACTGGACAATGCTCCTGCTTATCCTCACAACTTGGAAGAGTGTTTGTCTGACCTTCAATTTCATCAGAGTGAAGTTCTTTCCTCCTAACACCACCCCCTCATCCAGCCCATGAACCAGCAGGTCATTGCAAACTTCAAGAAACGTACCCAGTGTTTCAGAAGTGCTTTTTGTGACCTCAGACACTGCATTGACCCTAAACAGTTCTGGAAAGATCACTTAATTGTGCATTGCATAGGCCTTATAGGTAAGGCTTAGGGGGTGACTTGGGCTTTGAACTCTGCTTGGAAACTACTGTGGCAGGTTGTGTTGAAAAGAGGGATTTTTAAGGTTGAGGCTGACCCTGACCCCGCGACCCTGTGCCTTTTTGGGGAAAATATTGTGGCATTGGGGCAGCCGGGGGGGGAGGTGAATGATGAGGATGTGGAAGATTGGTGGAGGAGCACAGGGTAGAGCTAAAACTGAAGAGCTGCAAGAGCTGGGAAATGGAAACATCAGACCAAACTGAGGTTATTGCTTCACAGGAGGGGAAAGAGAGAGAGAAGGAGGTGCCTTCTTCAGTGCTTAAGGAGATTTTTACAAAAGGGGGTGAGTTGCAGACATTTGTTGAAAAACACCACCCGGCAAGCGGGAAAAAGCCCTCTGTGCAACCACTTCAGTGACAGAGCCATGTTGCACTTCAGGAAAATATTAAAATGCCAGAAACAGAGGACTGTGGACAGTTATTTCACGAGGCAGGGATCCCGTGACTCTCAAGCTGGTCCTAGTGGCATTAAAAGAAAAAAAAGGAAGTAACCCCAGAAAATTGTTACCTGAAGTCATTTTGGAGGGGGGTTCCCTCCAACCACTAAACCCTCTCCCCGTCGTCCCTATCTTCCAGATGCCTGCAACCCCTTCAAAGGTAAGTAAATATTATTTATTAATCTGTTTTTTTTTTTTAGTATTAGTAGTAGTATTTATAGTTTTTAAAAATGTTGTTTTTTGTATGTAGAACTATAATTAAAAAGTATTTTTTTTGAATATTTTTGGGTGGAACGGATTAATTGTATTAAGGTTTCGAATTACAAATTTTTGTGTTAACAACTAGCCCTGGAAGGGTTAAGTTCGTTAGTCGAGGACCACTGTATAGTCATACCCCAGTTTACGCTTTTGTCCCACGTCAAAGTCGCCTTTCGCCACTTTTTTGAGGGAAAATTTTAGTTCAGCAAACATCATTACATCACTAAACAATGTCACCTACATCATAATTTTTTAATTTTTATTCTTTAAAAATATGACTAAAATTTTTTTTAGTGTTCTTTAAAGGTTTTGCAATAGTAGTTATATTCTTTCATGAGTCATTTATGCTGTTTTATGGTGTTTGTCATCATTTTTTGGCATTATGTCCCGTTTACGTCAAAAAACCCGGGGTTTCGTCAGGGGTCTTGGAACCAGTTAATGACGTAGGGTGGGATATGACTGTATTTTTATTGTTCATCATTCTCGACAATAACAAACCATCCAGGGCCTTTAAGAAAAATCCCAAAAAATCTAAGATGGGTGTTTTGGCATTTGTTGAATGTGTTATTCTGAAGAAGTTCCTTTGTGTCATTACCACTGATCTGTACTCATGTATTTCAAAATGTGACTCATCTGAAAATATAACTTTTCTCCATTCATCTGTTGTCCATCCCTTATGATCGAGTGCCCACTACAGCCATTTTTTTTTTCATAGCAGCAGTCAATAATTGTTTCTTTACTGGCTTTCTGGTAGTTCTGCCAACTTCAACAAGCCAGATCTCTCTGTAGATCTTTGATGGTTTTCTGGGATCCTTCACACTATTTCTTATGATAACCTTGTCATCATGAAGTCTTGCATTTTCTTTCACATCTTCCTCACTGCAGTGGTCCACAATCACCAGTGTCATCAGCTCTCTTCAGAGTCTGACCAACAGTTGACTTTACTGATATTAATCAACATGCTTTCTAAGAGCTACAATACTTGCTTGGTTTCTAGGTGTAAGATCCATCATGAATTTCAGCAGTAATCATGAATTGAAGGGGAGAATTTGGCGAAACCACATTCACTCACAAACACGCTTCCAGGAATAGCCTTACACAACAGCTGTTGTTAACACTGATGAGTTGCGCATAACACCACAGCTGGATGGTTGCCAGAAGCCAGTAGCAAACTCTTATGAAAAGAAAAGAACTCAAACTACATTAATTAAGCCAGACTAAGACATGAGATAATCACAAAATTTACTACTGCCCCAATTAATTTGCATGCTACTGTACTAGAGGGGAAAACCCCATATTGAAATTTAAAATAAACGTGACAATACATACAAAATCTAGGTTTTTCTTCTTTTTCTTAATAGCTCTTGTTCTTTTTATTTTCTCTATTGTCTATGGGAAGTGGAAAGAATCTTCCCTCCGTAAGCCATACGTGTCATATGAGGCGACTAAAATGCTGGGAGCAATGGGCTAGTAACCCCTTCTCCTGTACATTTACTAAAAAAAAGAAGAAAAACTTAATAAAACTGGGATGTTTGAATGTGCGTGGATGTAGTGCGGATGATAAGAAAGAGATGATTGCTGATGTTATGAATGAAAAGACATGTCAGCAGATGGGTCTATGAAGGATGAGGTGAAACATAGAATTGATGAGGGGAAAAGGGTAAGTGGAGCACTTCGGAGTCTGTGGAGACAAAGAACTTTGTCCATGAAGTAAAGAGGGAATGTATGAGAGTATAGTTATACCAACACTCTTGTATGGGTGTGAAGCATGGGTGATGAATGTTGCAACGGGGGAGAAGGCTGGAGGCAGTGGAGATGTCATGTCTGAGGTAAAGTGTGGTGTGAATATAATGCAGAGAATTGGGAGTTTGGAAATTAGGAGGAGTGTGGGATTACCAAAACTATTATCCAGAGAGCTGAGGAGGGGTTGTTGAGGTGGTTCAGACATGTAGAGAGAATGGAACGAGACAGAATGACTTCGGGGTGTATAAATCTGTAGTGGAGGGAAGGTGGGGTAGGGGTCGGCCTAGGAAAGGTTGGAGGGAGGGGTAAAAGAGGTTTTGTGTGCGATGGGCTTGGACTTGCAGCAAGCATGTGTGAGTGTATTTGATGGGAGTGAATGGAACAAATGGTTTTTAAAAACGCGTGTTTTGTTGAAGTGGGGAGCAAAGGGTAACATTTATGAAGGGTTCAGGGGGAAAACCCGGGGGGAGACGAGTCCAGAAGATGGGAAGTACATTCTGCACTCTGAAGGAGGGGTGTTAATGTTGAAAGTTTTATAATTTAAGTGAAAACCACCCCTTTTGGGGCAAAAGTGGGGGTGAATGATGATAAAAGGTTTTTTTTTTGGGCCCCCCTGCCTTGGTGGGAATCGGCTGATGTGTTAAAAAAAAAAAAAAAATTTAAAAAAAACCAGTTAACCAGACTTGAGTCCTGGAAGTGGGAAATCCCTCCTCCCCAAGGAAGGGTGAGGATGTTGCATTTTGGAGGATCTCTGAACTGCGATGTCAGCCCTTTCTGACAAGACGGTGATTGAGTGAATGACAGTAAATGTGTTAACTCTTTTTTTTTTGGAGGTTCCCCTTCTTCGGGAGGAAACTGTTAGTGTTTTAAAAAAAAAAAAGGGTGAAGTTTACCCTTCTGTGCCCTCCTTAATGCAGAAATTAAATTGGTTTCTCCATAAATGGATTGTTTCCCCTAATCGCATAACATCTCAACATATTCCCAAAAGAGAGAGGGAAAAGGAGACTTAGATTCTTACACTGGGGACTTTAATTTGAATAATAATTTGGAATTTGAAATGTTTGATCAGGTATGTACATTTTCTGTATTTTAAAAAAGGTACAATATTTATCTTTTTTCATTTGTAAAAACCCCCAAAAAAAATCCCAGTGGTTGATACCCCCCAAAAGAAGCATCCGGGATCACCCAGTTTTTGTTGGAAGCAGAAGAGACTACTGTCAAAAAACATCCGGGGTACCTTTTTGGGGGAAAGACACCAGGGAACAGAGTGCCTTTTTGGGAAAGAAAGAAAAAAGGGGCAAGAAAGACAATGATGTAGTAGGCACCTTGCAAAAAGGGCCAGGCAGGCCCACTTTTTCTCAGGTTAAAACTAATATAAATTTAGTAATTTATAAAAAAAAACACTATAGGTTTGTAAAATCAAGAAGAATTAGGGTTTTTGAATACCCTGTAAAAAAACTACATTGAAGTAGGGGGAAAAAAAAAAAAAAAAATAGTAGGTATTAGACCAGCATTCTAAACATTTGCTACCAATCAAAAATTCTTCCATTTAAAATAGCAACACTTTTGAGCTACAAAAAAGGGGGAAAAATGTAACTCATTTGGGTGTAAAAAATTTTTTGCTTTTTTTTAACACTTCCCCGTTTCCCCGAGGCAGGGTGACCCCAATAAGAAAAAAAAAAACTTTCATCATCATTCAACATTTTCCCCTCCTAAAAAAAAACCCCGTCTTTGCATGGGGGTGGGGAACGACATTTTTGAAGCCCCCTTCCCAAAATCCCCAAAATCCCAAACCCCCCCAAACCCAAAAACGGCCCCAAAAATATATATACGTTCTTACCCTACTCCCCCAAAATTTTTTACGTTTTTTTTTTTTTCCCCCAAAATTGGCGTGATAGCCCAGTCGCCTAGACATGAAGAATGGGTCGCACTCAGTTGCCCCCGGGGGAAAAAAAACCGGGGCGCCTGGGTACCACATGGGAGCCCGTTACATTTTAGCCCATCTTGGGTCAACATCATGGAAAACCCCGTGGGTTCCCCCATCCTTTTGTATTAACACTCTACTAGGGGGGAAAATGATATACTTTTTTCGTGAATTAGTGGATTTAAATGTGGGCCACTAATAATCAAAAGGGGAGTGAAAATATGACGATCCCCCGATGCCCCCCAAACCCCTCACCTCTGGGGTAAACTAGTGTACCCCAAAAACCCAGGCCAAGCACTTCTGGGGGGGGGTCAGTGTGGCCACACAAGCCCCCGGGCCAAGCCCCCGGGGGGGGCAAGTTTTCCCCCGGGAAAAACCAAAAGGGGAAAAAATTTACCCCGGGGTTTTAGTGATAATGAAAGTGATGAAAATGAAAATAAATTGATTTTATGCCATTGGAGGATTCGCTAGTGATAGTGATGTTCATTATTCACCGTAAGGGGTACTAATTTTAAAGGGTCTTGGCCTACTTTCAGGCAGTGTGTCAAAACAGTCCCCAACAGTGGGGAGGTCCGCCCAAACCCCGGCCACTGATAGTGTTTTATGAAGGTGAATATGGGGGGGGATGGAGGAAAGAAATGGGGGGGGGCACGGTGCCTGGGGCCCTTTGGGCCCCGGGGGGTGGACAGACAAAGGCCCCCCCGGGCCCCCTTTTCAGCCATGTGCCCCCCCCCTGTCCCCCCCCCCCCCATGCCACAGGTCTACTCTGCACCATGGCCGTGGTTTTGGGGGGGTCCTGTGTTTGTGCCACCCCGTTTTATGTGAGTGGAAGTGGCATCCCCCCCAAATTTTCCCCCCAAAAAATGGGTCTAAAATTTTTTTTGGGGTTTTCTTTGGAGCCTTAAAAATGAAATTGAAGTGACCCAGACGAACAGTTATTAAGCTATATCAGGACAACACAGCAGAGGTTTGGGGGAAAAACAAACCCCCGGTGGAAAGATCATCAGTGGCTGGGAAAAATTTTTTTTCCCTTCCCTCATGCTTATGACATCCTATAAGAACAATATATGTAACTACTGGTCCACAGACAACTTTATCAGTATTCCTTTTTCCCGGACCTCCTTCCGAAAAGATTCATTTTTGCAGAATGTTACTTCAGACAGGAATATCCCCAAAAGATAGCCCTATACAAAATCCGGAAGTCTTTATGTACCTGAAGCAGAAATTCAGTCCCTACTTTTATCCCTTCAAGAACATTGTTGTCGACGAGTCCTTGATTCTATTAAAAGGGACGCCTGTCATTCAAGCAATATATCCCAGTAAACGTAATTCTTTGGTATAAAACTTTTTGTTATGTGCGACTGTGAGACAGGTCTTGTGTTAGATGTCATTGTATACACTGGGAGAAACACACTCGACGATACTAGGCGCATGTTGGGTATTTCTGGTGATGTTGTTCGCAGGATGATGGAACCATACCTTGGCAAGGGCCATACATTGTACACAAACAACTGGTATACAACCCTATGCTCATGATTTCCTATGTGTGAACAATACCGATATTGTGGAACAGTGAGAAGGAATAGAAAACATATGCCAAGGTTTAGTGGCAGTGTTGACAGTGCAGTGCAAGCATTTCATGCAATGACATCATGGCACTGACGTGGCATGACAAACGGGGCGTGACATTTCTGTCAACCATCCACAGAAACGAGATGGTACAAACAGACAAAGTGAACAGGACACCAATGAACGTATTGTCAAGCCAGCTGTTGTCGTCGACTATACGGACAATATGCGACTAGTTGACAAGTGTGACATGATGATAGGGTTCGTTGACTGTGTGTGTAGAGTGCAAGTGGTATGTAAAACTGTTTTTCCACCTTGTAGACATTGCAGTGATCAATGCATTCAATATGTACGAAATAAAGACTGGAAAACGACAACATTTGCAGAATTCTCCCTGAATATTGTAAAACAGATAGCAAAAGTATGGTACCACGCCTGTACCTGCCCCTCAACAGCGACTTGTCCCCCAACCCACAAACACAACCAGTGCGGGAAGTGCCACACCGAATCATCCCTAACTGTCACTACCTGGTACCTATACTACCTACCCCAAAGAAGAAGCATTCCCAGAAAAAGTGTGTTATGTGTACTACCACCACAAAATGACCCCAACAGCGGAAGGACACACGATTCATATGTCACCAGTGTGGGTGGCACTCTGTATGAATCCATGCTTCATGAGTATCATACAATCGTGGAATTCTAGAAACATAAGTGGGACATGTAAATACTTGTATGGGAGATTCTAAAGAAAAGTTGCAAAGGTTAGTGGACGAGTTTGGGAGGGTGTGTAAAAGGAAGAAAGCTGAAAGTGAAATAGATAAGAGTAAGGTGATGAGGGTATCAAACGATTTAAATAAAGAAAAATTTGGGTATCACATTGGAGAGAGGGATTGTGGAAGAAGTAAATGTTTTCAGATATTTGGGAGTTGACTTGTCAGCGGATGGGTTTATGAAGGATGAGGTTAACTAAGAATGATGAAAGAAAAAGGTGAGTGGTGCATTGAGGTATCTGTGGAGACAAAAACGTTATCCATGGAGGCAAAGAAGGGGAAAGTACGAAAGTACATATAGTGGGACCAACACTCTTATATGGTGTGAAGCATGGTTCAAAGTGCAGGAAAGGGGGCTGGTGGCAGTGGAGATGTCCTGTCTGAGGCAATGTGTGGTGTAAATATTATGCAGAAAATTTGGAGTGTGGAAATTAGGAGGAGGTGTGGGTTACTAAAAGTATTTGTCAAGAGGGGTGAAGAGGGTTGTTGAGGTGGTATGGTCATTTAGAGATTTGGATCAAAATAGAATGACTTGGAGATTATAAATCTGTAGGGAGGAAGGCGGGGTAGAGGTCGTCCCAAAATGGTTGGAGGGGAAAGGGGAAAAAGGGGGTTTTTTTGGGCAAGGGGCTTGACTTCAGCAAGCATGTGGAGCATGTTAGATAGGAGTGAATGGAGATAAATGGTTTTGGGAGCTGTTGGAGTGTGAGCAGGGTAATATTTGTGAAGGGATTCAGAGAAACCAGTTAATTTATTTAGTTGGACTTGAGTCCTGGAAATGGGAAGTACAATGCCTGCACTTTAAAGGAGGGGGCTGGGATAGTGACAGTTGGAGGACTTATTCTCAGCTGTCGTATCTGAAAAGCTCTGCAATATCGGTGATTAATGAGTGAGGTGAAAGTGTTGAATGATGATGAAAGTATTTTCTTTGGGATTTACTTTCTTTTGGGTCACCCTCCTCGGTGGGAGACGGCCGACTTGTTGAAAAAAAAAAAAAAGAATTGATTCATCCAGGTAGCAAAATCACCTGTCAGTGTGTACATGTGTGTTTGTATCAGTATTATAATAATTTCATATACAGTGGACCCCAGTAACGTAAAACTTCATCCCACAAGCCTGCTCAATGCCATTACAACGAATTTACCCCTAAAGGAATAATGTCATGTAGGTTAGTCTATTCAGACCCCAAAATACATTTCACAAGCACTCACAATATTAAACTTACATAATTGTACGATTTCCGGGGTGTTCGTTTACTCGGGGTCCACTGTATAATATTGGTGTATAAACAACAATTGACATTGAAATCAAAAGATTTTCTATAAAATATAGTTATCATAATAAAAACCAAGAATATTAAAAAAAATGGAAGAAACGGTAAATATGTAGATTTTCGCAAGCGGCAGTGCTCCATGTTGCTGTCAGGTGATCGCCAAGGGCCAACTTAGCGGCGTCATATCTCGGTAAGTACTGACCTAGTCACAGACCGGCCGCAGGGCATTGACCCTGGAACTCTCTCAGGTAAACTCCAGGTAACACTTTGAAAATTGTGCTCTTTTTTTCTATTTTTCAAAATATTCGGGCAGTAGCGGTAAGAACGTATATATGCATTTGGACCGTTAGGGTTAAAGTGCAGGCATTGTACTTCCTATTTCCAGTACTCAAGTCCAGCTAACTGGTTTGCCTGAGTCCCTTCACAAAATATTACCCTGCTTACGCTCCAACAGCTCGTCAGGTCCCAAAACCATTCGTCTCCATTCACTCTTATCTAACATGCTCACTCACGTTTGCTAGAAGTCCAAGCCCCTCACCCACAAAACCACCTTTACCCCTCCCTCCAAACTTTTGAGGACGACTCCTACCCCGCCTTCCTTCCCTACAGATTAATACACTTCCAAGCCATTCTACTTTGTTCCATTTTCTCTAAATGACCAAACCACCTCAACAACCCTCTTCAGCCCTCTTACTAATACTTTTAGTAACTCCACACCTCCTCCTAACTTCCACACTCCGAATTCTCTGCATAATAGTATTTACACCACACATTGCCCTTAGACAGGACATCTCTACTGCCTCCGGCTGCCTCCTCGCTGCAGCATTTACAACCCAAGCTTCACACCCATATAAGAGTGTTGGTACCACTACTAAAAACAACAGACATAGCCCCACTCCACAAAGGGGCAGTAAAGCAATAGCAAAGAACTACAGACCAATAGCGCTACGTCCCATATCATAAAAATCTTTGAAAGGGTTCTAAGAAGAAAGATCGCCACTCATCTTGTTACCCATCAATTGCACAACCCAGGGCAGCATTGGTTTAGAACAGGCCGCTCCTGTCTGTCCCAACTACTGGACCACTATGACAAGGTCCTGGATGCTCTAGAAGACAAACAGAATGCAGATGTTATATACACAGACTTTGAAAAAGCCTTTGACAAGTGTGACCATGGTGTAATAGCACACAAAATGCGTGATAAAGGAATAACAGAAAAGTTGGTAGATGGATCTATAATTTCCTAACAAGTAGAACACAAATAGTAGTAGTCAACAGAGTAAAGTCTGAGGCAGCTTCTGTGAAAAGCTCTGTTCCACAAGGCACAGTACTCACTCCCATCATGTTCCTCATCCTCATATCGGACACAGACAGGGATATAAGCCCCAGTGCCGTGTCTTCCTTTGCAGATGACACCCGATCTGTATGACAGTGTCCACCGTTGAAGACACTGCAAGACTCCAAGCATACATAAACCAAATCTTTAAATGGGCTGCAGAAAACAATATGAAGTTCAAGGATGAGAAATTTCAATTACTCAGATATGGAAAACGTGAAGAAATTAAAATCTCATCGGAGTACAAAACTAATTCCAACCACACAATAGAGTGAAAAACTAATGTCAAAGACCTGGGAGTGATCATGTCAGAGGATCTCACCTTCAAGGACCATAACACCGTAGCAATTGCATCTGCTAGAAAAATGACAGGATGGATAAGGAGAACCTTCAAAACCAGGGATGCCAAGCCCATGTTGACACTTTACAGATCGTTTGTTCTATCTAGGCTGGAATATTGTGCACACTAACTGCACCTTTCAAGGCGGATGAAATTGCTGATCTTGAAAATGTGCAGAGAACCTTCACGGCACGCATAACTTTATAAACCACCCAATTACTGGGAACGCGAAATTCCTAAACCTGTACTCTAGAACGCAGGCGGAGAGATAATTAATACAGTGGTACCTCGAGTTACGATATTTTTCGTTCAGAATGCTGTTCAAGTGCCATTACAAACGAATTTATCCCATAAGGAATAATGAAAATAGACTAGTCCTTTTACACCCCCAAAATATACTTACAAAAGCATTTAAAAATAAACTTACATAAAAGGGGATTTTGGGGACCATTGTAACTCGAGGTACCACTGTACATGGAAAATTCTCGAGGGATTAGTACCAAACTTGCACACGAAAATCACTCCCTAAAAAGCAAAAGACTCGGCAGGCGATGTAACATCCCCCCAAAGAAGAGCAGGGGTGCCACTAGCACGTTGAGGGACAACACAATAAGTGTCAGGGCCCAAGATTGTTCAACTGCCTCCCAGCATACATCAGGATTACCAACAAACCCCTGGCTGTCTTCAAGCAGGCACTGGACAGGCATCTAAAGTTGGTACCTGACCAGCCAGGCTGTGGTTCGTGCGTTGGACTCGCGTGCGGCCAGCAGTAACAGCCTGGTGATCAGGCTCTGGTCCAACATGAGGCCTGGTCCAGACCGGGCCGAGGGCGTTGACCCCTGGAATTCTCTCCAGGTAAACTCCAGGTAAACTATGTTTCAATATTCCCTTCTTCGCCCCCATGGATAACTTTTTTCCCACAGATGTGGACCTCGGTTTTTTTCGATAATTCTTTCCAGGATGCTGTTGAGTGCTTTCCAACAATTTGTTCCATAAGGATGAATGTAAATTAGATTACCTTTTTTTCCCCCCCAAAAAATTTATTAAAAACCCTTTCCCTTTTTTGGTTGGGAGCTGTAAAAAAAAAAGGGGGCCACTTTCAATCCCCTCACCTTTTTCTTTATAAAAATTTATGGTAACCCATCCTTCATTAACCCACCCCCGAAAATCAACCCCCAAATATCTGAAAATTTTTCCCCCCCCTCTCCTCTTTTGTCTGGTGTGTTTTGGGGGGCGGCCCAGGGGGGGAGCTCCTAAAAGCGTTTACTGATAGTGCTGGGGAGACAGAGGGGGAAAAAATTTTTCCAAAAGTGAAAAATTCATTTGAACCAAATAAAAGAATCGATGAACATTAAAAAAAAAAAAATTTTAAATTCTAGAGTGCTGGTGAGAACCCCGTTGGGGAGGAAGGGGCCGGGCGAAAATTATTGATACATTCAAAATCGGAGGTAAATTAAAAAAGAATTGAACTAAGTAATATAGGGAACAACCCAGTTCAATGGACTTTAACCTGATTTTAAAAAGGGAGCTTGGAAAAAAAAACTAGAAGATGCTTTGAATTTGTTTTCCCCTTAAAGCAGTTATGAATATACAAGACTTTTTTTTCCTTCACCAAGAAAAAAAAAAGGGTTTTTTTAACTTTTGTACACATAAAAGGGGGAAAGGGGGGAAAGGGGTTTTTTGTGGGGGGGCGTTTTAGCAAGCATGGACAATAGGATGAAGGAAAACAAGGGTTTTTGGGAATGCGTCTGTTTGAGGGAGGGGGAAATGTGTAAAGGGTTTTCAGGAAACCCCAGATTTGATTTATTTTTTTGAGCCCGGGGAAATGGGAAAAATCCGATTTAAAGGAGGGTCTGAGATAGTGACAGTGGGGGGTTTTTTTCCAGCTGGTTTTGGGGCCCTCTAAAGACAGGATTATGTATGAGTGGGTAAAGTGTTAATGATGATGAAAGTTTTTTTTTTGGGGATTTTTTTTTTGGGCCCCCTGCCTCCGGTGGGAGGGGGCGTTTTTTAAAAAAAAAAAAAAAAAAAAAAAAAAAATACAAAATGGAAGATGAAGGCAACATAATTTAACAAAAATATTTCCGGGGAACCCCCCTGGCTCAACAGGAATACCAGAACTAATGAGGCTTTGTGAAAAGTACTCATTAAACCAAAACAGATAATTGACCCACTGAAATGAAAATCCTGGATTTGATATTTAAAAAAAGGGAATTAATCAGAAACAGTTACAAAAAATTTTGATCATAACATCAAGAAGCAAAAACGAGTTTTAAACCCCCAGGGTTAGGAACGCGGCACTAATGTTAGAGACGGATTTCAAAAGTTTAATTTTAATAACCATAGAATTGACTGGGAAAGAATAAACCAAGAGCTATCAGACATATCATAATGCCTAAACCCCCCCCAGTGCCTAGAAAACTAAAAAGAAGTACAAAAGGTTTTAAAACACGACCCTTGAGAAACCCAGAAAAGACGATAGAGAAAAGGGCGGGGGGATGGAAGGGGGAAAAAAACGGGACTGAATTGCTGAAAAAACAAATATGTTAACAGAGGAGAAGGGTTTAAAGAGATCACTGAATTAGAGCAAAAAATTTAAAATGTCAACCACAAAAATAAAAGGGGGAAAAAAAACCAACAGGATATTGCATAAACCCAAAAATTTTTATTCCTTTTAAAAAAAATAAGAACTTCCTGTAAAAATTTGGCCATTATTGAGAAAGATTCGAATACTGGAGAACAGGAAAGGTGAAATCCAAAAGAACAGTATGATATGTTCAGCAACCCACTAAATGAAAAAGGTGAAAATGCAAAAAATTTTTTTCTCCGCAGAAGGCCCGCAGGCCACCTAACCAATTTTTACAAACCTAAAGATTTCAAAAGAAAAAGGGCAAATGCCACCCCCCCGCACCTGGACCCCATTCTGGAATGCTTTATTTATAAAGCAGTGCAGCTTTTAAAACCTTTTTGGTTTGCGCTTCTTTTGATTTAAAAAAATAAAGCAGTGCAAAAAACCCTTCAAGAGCCTTAGTATTCTTTGGATAAAAACTTGATCTAGGTGAAATCCGGGCCTTAAAAAAATGCAGACATAGCTCCTTTGCATAAGGGGGGTAGAGCACTAGCAAAAATTTTAGACCAGTAGCCCCCAACCTCACATCATAAAAATATTTGAAAGAGTGATGAGGGGCAGATTTTAAAGTTATGGACCCCCACAACCAACATAACCCAAACAAACATGGTTTTAGAGCGGGGGGATCATGCCTGTCACAGTGTTGAACCATTATGACAAATTACAAACATTGGGGGAAACCCAAAAAGCAGATGTGATTTACACAGATTTTTTAAAGGGTTTGCAAAAACGATCATGGAGTGATACCAAAAGAGGGGCCCCAAAGGTTAGGGAAGGTAGGCAGATGGATTTTGGGGGTTTCCCAACACCAGAACACAAAAAATAGAGTGAAAGGGGGGGAAACCAGCATCACGGGGGGAAAAACAGTGCCCCAAACCGTCCGGGGCCCTGCTGTTTCTCATCCCCCCAGACATAGATAAAAACACCAGCACACTTTGTATCATCATTTTCAGATGACTCTAAAAAAGCATGAAAGTCACACGGGGGGAGGACACTGAAAAATTAAAGGGGGGGATGGGGTCTTTCAGTGGGGTGGAGAACAACATGACGCAATGGGGGTAAGTTTTTGCTGCTTTGGTATGGAAAAAATGAAGAACTCAAAGGAACACTATATACAAAAGCAAGAGGGGGACCACAAGGAAAAAGGAACACTAAAAAGGCTTGGGAATAATTATGTCTGCTGATCTGTCTTTTTTAAAATCATAACAAGACAAAAAACACAACAGCCAAAGATGCGGGGGGGTTATTACAATATTAGTTACGAGCTATAAACCATTACCGGGGCCGTTATTCGGGGAAACTGCTCTCATAACCAACCCAAATAAATTTTAAAAAAGGGTTTTTTTCGGGGTAATAATACAAACACATTAGCTTTTAAAATATATATTTTTTCTACTAGTAAAATTGTATATAAATAATATAGAAATCGCAAAAAATAAAAAAAAAAAACATGATCTTTGTAAATAAAATTAAAAGAATATTTGTACTTCAGTTAAACAATGTGCATTTTAAATTTCGACAGACTTTTTAAAGTCACCACATTTTGACAAAGACTCTCAGTGTCACACCAGACACCACAACATATC
>WNWK01042034.1:0-16165 GCA_009830355.1 Cherax destructor | reverse complement strand
TTTTCCCCTCAGTTTGCAACTGTGGCATCTTATCTCTGTTGCAGGCACTAAGAAATCTCTGTTTATTTGCTCTTTCAAGACCTAATAACTGGTTATCATGTGTCTTGTGTTCCTGTTATCAGTCAACATCATGTGTCTTGTGTTCCTGTTATCAGTCAACATCATGTGTCTTGTGTTCCTGTTATCAGTCAACATCATGTGTCTTGTGTTCCTGTTATCAGTCAACATCATGTGTCTTGTGTTCCTGTTATCAGTCAGCATCATGTGTCTTGTGTTCCTGTTATCAGTCAGCATCATGTGTCTTGTGTTCCTGTTATCAGTCAGCATCATGTGTCTTGTGTTCCTGTTATCAGTCAACATCATGTGTCTTGTGTTCCTGTTATCAGTCAACATCATGTGTCTTGTGTTCCTGTTATCAGTCAACATCATGTGTCTTGTGTTCCTGTTATCAGTCAACATCATGTGTCTTGTGTTCCTGTTATCAGTCAACATCATGTGTCTTGTGTTCCTGTTATCAGTCAGCATCATGTGTCTTGTGTTCCTGTTATCAGTCAACATCATGTGTCTTGTGTTCCTGTTATCAGTCAGCATCATGTGTCTTGTGTTCCTGTTATCAGTCAGCATCATGTGTCTTGTGTTCCTGTTATCAGTCAGCATCATGTGTCCTGTGTTCCTGTTATCAGTCAGCATCATGTGTCTTGTGTTCCTGTTATCAGTCAGCATCATGTGTCTTGTGTTCCTGTTATCAGTCAGCATCATGTGTCTTGTGTTCCTGTTATCAGTCAACATCATGTGTCTTGTGTTCCTGTTATCAGTCAGCATCATGTGTCTTGTGTTCCTGTTATCAGTCAGCATCATGTGTCTTGTGTTCCTGTTATCAGTCAACATCATGTGTCTTGTGTTCCTGTTATCAGTCAGCATCATGTGTCTTGTGTTCCTGTTATCAGTCAACATCATGTGTCTTGTGTTCCTGTTATCAGTCAGCATCATGTGTCTTGCGTTTCTGTTTTCAGTCAACATCATGTGTCTTGTGTTTTTGTTATCAATCAACATCATGTGTCTTGTGTTCCTGTTATCAATCAACATGAACAACTTTAATGTTTTCAACTGTTCATCATAGTTCATATAGTTCAGCTCTGGCAGCCGTTTTGCAACTCTTCTTTGAAGCTTTTCTAACTTATCTATGTATGTTTTACTGTGTGGACACCTCACAACTGCTGTCTATTTCAGTTTTGTTCTAATATTAGTTTGTCAGTGTAGTGTATTATTTTGTTAGTGTAGTGTATTAGTTTGTCAGTGTAGTGTATTAGTTTGTTAGTGTAGTGTATTAGTTTGTCAGTGTAGTGTATTAGTTTGTCAGTGTAGTGTATTAGGTTGCTAGTGTAGTGTATTAGTTTGTCAGTGTAGTGTATTAGTTTGTTAGTGTAGTGTATTAGTTTGTCAGTATAGTGTATTAGTTTGTTAGTGTAGTGTATTAGTTTGTCAGTGTAGTGTATTAGGTTGCTAGTGTAGTGTATTAGTTTGTTAGTGTAGTGAATTAGTTTGTTAGTGTAGTGTATTAGTTTGTTAGTGTAGTGTATTAGTTTGTCAGTGTAGTGTATTACTTTGTCAATGTAGTGTATTAGTTTGTCAGTGTAGTGTATTAGTTTGTTAGTGTAGTGTATTAGTTTGTCAGTGTAGTGTATTAGCTTGTCAGTGTAGTGTATTAGTTTGTCAGTGTAGTGTATTAGTTTGTCAGTGTAGTGTATTAGTTTGTCAGTGTAGTGTATTAGTTTGTCAATGTAGTGTATTAGTTTGTCAGTGTAGTGTATTAGTTTGTCAGTGTAGTGTATTAGTTTGTCAGTGTAGTGTATTAGTTTGTCAGTGTAGTGTATTAGTTTGTCAGTGTAGTGTATTAGTTTGTCAGTGTAGTGTATTAGTTTGTCAGTGTAGTGTATTAGTTTGTCAGTGTAGTGTATTAGTTTGTCAGTGTAGTGTATTAGTTTGTCAGTGTAGTGTATTAGTTTGTCAGTGTAGTGTATTAGTTTGTCAATGTAGTGTATTAGTTTGTCAGTGTAGTGTATTAGTTTGTCAGTGTAGTGTATTAGTTTGTTAGTGTAGTGAATTAGTTTGTTAGTGTAGTGTATTAGTTTGTCAGTGTAGTGTATTAGTTTGTCAGTGTAGTGTATTAGTTTGTCAATGTAGTGTATTAGTTTGTCAATGTAGTGTATTAGTTTGTCAGTGTAGTGTATTAGTTTGTCAGTGTAGTGTATTAGTTTGTTAGTGTAGTGTATTAGTTTGTTAGTGTAGTGTATTAGTTTGTTAGTGTATTGTATTAGTTTGTCAGTGTAGTGTATTAGTTTGTCAGTGTAGTGTATTAGTTTGTCAGTGTAGTGTATTAGGTTGCTAGTGTAGTGTATTAGTTTGTCAGTGTAGTGTATTAGTTTGTCAGTGTAGTGTATTAGTTTGTCAGTGTAGTGTATTAGTTTGTCAGTGTAGTGTATTAGTTTGTTAGTGTAGTGTATTAGTTTGTTAGTGTAGTGAATTAGTTTGTTAGTGTAGTGTATTAGTTTGTTAGTGTAGTGAATTAGTTTGTTAGTGTAGTGTATTAGTTTGTTAGTGTAGTGTATTAGTTTGTTAGTGTAGTGTATTAGTTTGTTAGTGTAGTGAATTAGTTTGTCAGTGTAGTGAATTAGTTTGTTAGTGTAGTGTATTAGTTTGTTAGTGTAGTGAATTAGTTTGTCAGTGTAGTGTATTAGTTTGTTAGTGTAGTGTATTAGTTTGTTAGTGTAGTGAATTAGTTTGTCAGTGTAGTGAATTAGTTTGTTAGTGTAGTGTATTAGTTTGTTAGTGTAGTGTATTAGTTTGTCAGTGTAGTGTATTAGTTTGTTAGTGTAGTGAATTAGTTTGTTAGTGTAGTGTATTAGTTTGTTAGTGTAGTGTATTAGTTTGTTACAGTTTCATTTATAATAATATCTTCCGGTGATAATAATAATAATTAACAGTAACTTGTAGGTCATTTTCTCTGCGACTTTCAATTCTTAGTCACAGTCAGTATTCTTCAAGTGGCTTTATTTCACTTTCTCTCTGTTCTATTACGTGGCATTCATCTACATTAAATTCGATTATCCATTTATTACTGTATGTGGTCAGTGTATCCACGTTCTCTTCTTAATGTTTACAGTCGTTTACATTATTATTTTTTACAGAAGATTGTTGTATCGTCTTACTTACTTAGTCTTCAAATATAATAATTTTTTTTTTTCATTCCTTCTGGTAAATCATTTATATAGATTTGAAACATTGTTATGGCAAGTGCACCTTGTGGCACCGCATTTGTGGCACCACACTTGTGGCACCACACTCGTGGCACCACGCTTGTGGCACCACACTTGTGGCACCGCACTTGTGGCACCGCACTTGTGACACCACACTTGTTGCACCACACTTCACACTTGTGGCACCACACTTGTGGCAAAACACTTGTGGCACCACACTTGTGGCACCACACTACACACACCAGGCACAGTGTGTTGTGTATGTGTTCTCACGTATTTGTTCTCACCTAATTGTGGCTGCAGGGGTCGAGTCATAGCTCCTGGCCCCATCTCTTCACTGGTCGCTCTCCAGATTGTTCCACTTCCTGACAACTCTGTGACTGAAGAAATACTTCCTAACATTCCTGTGACTCATCTGAGTCTTCAATTTCCAGTTGTGAACCCTTGTTGCTGTGTCCCATCTCTGGAACATCCTGTCTGTGTCCACCTTGTCAATTTTTCTCAGTATTTTATATGTCGTTATCATGTCCTCCCTCTCTCTCCGTCATGCGTCCTCCAGTCACACTGCGGTGCGACGGGGAGGCGCATAGGATTGATATATATATATATATATATATATATATATATATATATATATATATATATATATATATATATATATATGTCGTGCCGATTAGGTAAAACTGGTCAATTAGCAAGAACTCATCTAAAATTAAGTCCTTTCTAAAATTTTCTCTTATACGTTTAAAGATATATTTTTTTCATTTATGTTAATGTAAAAATTTGTAATTTTGTACCAAGAGAAACTTTGAAAACCTACCTAACCTTATTACAACAAGCGCAATTTAATTTAGCCTAACCCAACTAAATATATTTTAGATACGTTAACATTAATTTAATAATAAACAAACACAATGAAATATATTTTTTTCGTTATGTTCAGAATGATTTTGGAGAAATTATTGCATAAACAAACTTTCACTTGTCTTATATGGCAAGATGAGCGTTGCTATTTAAGCCAAAATCGCAAGTTTTACCTAATCGGCACGACATATATATATATATATATATATATATATATATATATATATATATATATATATATATATATATATATATATATATCTAGGTTTTTCTTCTTTTTCTTAATAGCTCTTGTTCTTTTATTTTCTCATTGTCAATGGGGAAGTGGAAAGAATCTTTCCTCCGTAAGCCATGCGTGTCGTATGAGGCGACTAAGATGCCGGAGCAATGGGCTAGTAACCCCTTCTCCTGTACAAATCTACTAAAAACGAGAAGAAGAAAAACTTTATAAAATTGGGTTGTCTGAATGTGCGTGGATGTAGTGCGGATGATAAGAAAGAGATGATTGCCGATGTTATGAATGAAAAGAAGTTGGATGTCCTGGCCCTAAGCGAAACAAAGCTGAAGGGGTAGGCGAGTTTCAGTGGGGAGAAATAAATGGGATTAAGTCAGGAGTATCTGAGAGAGTTAGAGCTAAGGAAGGGGTAGCAATAATGTTGAAGGATCAGTTATGGAAGGAAAAGAGGGAATATAAATGTGTAAATTCAAGGATTATGTGGATTAAAATAAGGGTCGGATGCGAAAAGTGGGTCATAATAAGCGTGTATGCACCTGGAGAAGAGAGGAGTGTAGAGGAGAGAGAGATTTTGGGAGATGTTAAGCGAATGTATAGGAACTTTTGAACCAAATGAGAGAGTAATTGTGGTAGGGGACCTAAATGCTAAAGTGGGAGAAACATGCAGAGAGGGTGTAGTAGGTAAGTTTGGGGTGCCAGGTGTAAATGATAATGGGAGCCCTTTGATTGAACTTTGTATAGAAAGGGGTTTAGTTATAGGTAATACATATTTTAAGAAAAAGAGGATAAATAAGTATACAAGATATGATGTAGGGCGTAATGACAGTAGTTTGTTGGACTATGTATTGGTAGATAAAAGACTGTTGAGTAGACTTCAGGATGTACATGTTTATAGAGGGGCTACAGATATATCAGATCACTTTTTAGTTATAGCTACAGTGGGAGTAAAAGGTAGATGGGATACAAGGAAAATAGAATCAGTAAGTAAAAGAGAGATGAAGGTTTATAAACTAAAAGAGGAGGCAGTTAGGGTAAGATATAAACAACTATTGGAGGATAGATGGGCTAGTGAGAGTGTAGGCAATGGGGTCGAAAATGTATGGGGTAGATTTAAAAATGTAGTGTTAGAGTGTTCAGCAGAAGTTTGTGGTTACAGGCGAGTGGGTGCGGGAGGGAAGAGGAGCGATTGGTGGAATGATGATGTAAAGAGAGTAGTAAGGGAGAAAAGTTAGCATATGAGAGGTTTTTACAAAGTAGAAGTGATGCAAGGAGGGAAGAGTATATGGAGAGAAAAAGAGGGTTAAAAGAGTGGTGAAGCAATGTAAAAGAGAGCAGATGAGAGAGTGGGTGAGATGTTATCAGCAAATTTTGTTGAAAATAAGAAAAAGTTTTGGAATGAGATTAATAAGTTGAGGAAGCCTAGAGAACAAATGGATTTGACAGTTAAAAATAGGAGAGGAGAGTTATTAAATGGAGAGTTAGAGGTATCGGGAAGATGGAGAGAATATTTTGAGGATTTGTTAAATGTTGATGAAGACAGGGAAGCTGTGATTTCGTGTGTAGGGCAAGGAGGAATAACATCTTGTAGGAGTGTGGAAGAGCCAGTTGTGGGTGTAGGGGAAGTTCGTGAGGCAGTGGGTAGAATGAAAGGGGTAAGGCAGCTGGGATTGATGGGATAAAGATAGAAATGTTAAAAGCAGGTGGGGATATAATTTTGGAGTGGTTGGTGCTATTATTTAATAAATGTATGGAAGAGGGTAAGGTACCTAGGGATTGGCAGAGAGCGTGTATTGTTCCTTTGTATAAAGGCAAAGGGGACAAAAGAGAGTGCAAAAATTATAGGGGAATAAGTCTGTTGAGTGTACCTGGTAAAGTGTATGGTAGAGTTATTATTGAAAGAATTAAGAGTAAAACAGAAAGCAGGATAGCAGATGAACAAGGGGCTTTAGGAAAGGTAGGGGTGTGTAGACCAAGTGTTTACAGTGAAACATATAGGTGAACAGTATTTGGATAAGGGTAAAGATGTTTTTGTGGCATTTATGGATTTGGAAAAGGCGTATGATAGGGTAGATAGGGGGCAATGTGGCAGATGTTGCAGGTGTATGGAATAGGAGGAAGGTTACTGAAAGCAGTGAAGAGTTTTATGAGGATAGTGAGGCTCAGGTTAGAGTGTGTAGGAGGAAGGGGACTATTTCCCAGTAAAAGTGGGCCTTAGACAAGGATGTGTGATGTCACCGTGGTTGTTCAATATATTTATAGATGGGGTTGTAAGAGAAGTGAATGCGAGGGTCTTGGCAAGAGGTGTTGGGCTAAAGATAAAGAAGCAAATACAAAGTGGGAGTTGTCACAGTTGCTTTTTGCTGATGACACTGTGCTTTGGGAGATTCTGAAGAGAAGCTGCAGAGGTTATTGGATGAATTTGGTAGGGTGTGTAAAAGAAGAAAATTGAAAGTGAATATAGGAAAGAGTAAAGTGATGAGGATAACAAAAAGAATAGGTGACGAAAGATTGGATATCAGATTGGAGGAGAGAGTATGGAGGAGGTGAATGTATTCAGATATTTGGGAGTGGACATGTCGGCGGATGGGTCTATGAAGGATGAGGTGAATCATAGAATTGATGAGGGAAAAAGGTGAGTGGAGCACTTCGGAGTCTGTGGAGACAAAGAACCTTGTCCATGGAAGTAAAGAGGGAATGTATGAGAGTATAGTTATACCAACACTCTTATATGGGTGTGAAGCATGGGTGATGAATGTTGCAACGAGGAGAAGGCTGGAGGCAGTGGAGATGTCATGTCTGAGGTCAATGTGTGGTGTGAATATAATGCAGAGAATTCGGAGTTTGGAAATTAGGAGGAGGTGCGGGATTACCAAAACGATTGTCCAGGAGAGCTGAGGAGGGGTTGTTGAGGTGGTTTGGACATGTAGAGAGAATGGAACGAGACAGAGTGACTTCGAGAGTGTATAAATCTGTAGTGGAGGGAAGGCGGGGTAGGGGTCGGCCTAGGAAAGGTTGGAGGGAGGGGTAAAGGAAGTTTTGTGTGCGAGGGCTTGGACTTCCAGCAAGCATGTGTGAGCGTATTTGATAGGAGTGAATGGAGGCATATGGTTTTTAATACTTGACGTGCTGTTGGAGTGTGAGCAAAGTAACATTTATGAAGGGATTCAGGAAACCGGCAGGCCGGACTTGAGTTCTGGAGATGGGAAGTACAGTGCCGGCACTCTGAAGGAGGGGTGTTAATGTTGCAGTTTTATAACTGTAGTGTAAAGCACCCTTCTGGCAAGACAGTGATGGAGTGAATGATGATGAAAGTTTTTCTTTTTCGGGCCACCCTGCCTTGGTGGGAATCGGCCGATGTGTTAATAAAAATAAAATAATATATATATATATATATATATATATATATATATATATATATATATATGTATATATATATATATATATATATATATATATATATATATATATATATATATATATATATCAACAGCAGTCAGTGTTGCCAGGTAGCGCACTCGTGGTGCACGTCATATGCGTCTCCCCGTCGCACCGCAGTGACTGGAGGGCGCATGACGGGTCTCTCCTATCATGGTTCTTGTATTACACAGATCAGACGACGTCTCTCCCGTTCCCCTTCCATCCACTACTTCCTTACTTTCCACTCACACCGTCTTCCTCTCTGCCTTTCAACTACCACCTCCCGCTGCTCCTTAGTTCCCACCTCCTCACTCTACCTGTTTCTCGCTTCCTCTCTCTCTCTCTTCCCTGTCATGCACCGTCGTTCTTCACGTTTGCACCTCACCCCTGCCCTGGCCTTTCTCTTGACCCGCATTACAACGCAGAGAAAGGCGTGTTAACCGGTACACCCGAAAACTGGAGTGAAAGTTTTGTGAGTCTTCAGTAAAACCATCAGGGGAGCACACACTTGCATGGTTTTTAACATCTCTTTTCTTTTCCATTTTCAAATACTTGACTGACTGAGCTTCTGATTGAAAAGGTCGTCCTAGCTTGTCTCAGCCTGAGAGAGAAAAGGTCGTGCTAGCTTGTCTCAGCCTCAGAGAGAAAAGGTCGTGCTAGCTTGTCTCAGCCTCAGAGAGAAAAGGTCGTGCTAGCTTGTCTCAGCCTCAGAGAGAAAAAAGGTCGTGCTAGCTTGTCTCAGCCTCAGAGAGAAAAAAAGGTCGTGCTAGCTTGTCTCAGCCTCAGAGAGAAAAGGTCGTGCTAGCTTGTCTCAGCCTCAGAGAGAAAAGGTCGTGCTAGCTTGTCTCAGCCTCAGAGAGAAAAAAAGGTCGTGCTAGCTTGTCTCAGCCTCAGAGAGAGAGAAAAAGATCATACTCGCTTGTCTCAGCCTCTGAGACAAAGGCTCGTTTGAAATCACCTGTACAATATGTGATCAAGACGTCTGCCTCAACACCGCTTCATAAAAAGATCGTTCTTTTCCAAAAGATCATTGATATTTTTTTTCCATTAAGGTTCTTGACGTCGTACAGTGACGTGAAGTAGAATGTTTTTATTTTTTACCATCAAGTACCAGGTAAGAGAGGGATAGCAAGGTGGCAGTGCATGGGGGCCAGGCATACCTGTCAGTTACCTTTTCATGATTTCGGGGATGATTACCCTCGTGGCTTTCCCAAATCAGGCCTCCAGACTGTCGGTGCTAGCAGCATGCACAGTCCAGAGTATTATGTACCCACAACCATGGTATTATGTACCCACAACCATGGTATTATGTACCAACAACCGTGATATTATGTACCCACAAGGGTCTTTGATGAAGACACAAATGCAGCATAATGCGATCCTTCATTGACAACGTTTCGCCCACGCAGTTGGCTTTTTCAAGTCAGAGAGAGAAATGGATGAGTGTATATACTCGTATATAGAGAGGGCGTAGTGATGCGCCTACCAAACACTTAGTCTTGCCTACCAACTCTACCAAACACATAGTCTTGCCTAACAACTCTCATGTTAATTAAGCACGTCTCCAACATTCTCTCCAACACCAAATTGCAAGTGTCCATCTCTGTCTCTGCTACTGCTAAGAACATCACTTGTAAGGGACACCACCACCAAGGCCAAACCACGGCAAGGGTATGCACAATCCCTTTGCTTAGGTAAGATTCGTCAGGAAACAGGACAAGTGTTTCCTGACGTGGGTCTTAGTCATATAAGGACCTGCAGCTGTAGCTTTTGATCATCTGACTTAGGCCTTCCGCTCACAATCCCTTGCAACGACTGTGAAGAAATATACGTGGGAGAAACATCAAGCGACCTCCACACGCGCATCTCTTAACACCAACGTAACAGCTGAATAAACCACTTGAACAACGCCTATGTTTTGCACACAAATTCCACCAACTGGTTAATGAATGACCATGGCGCACGTCTCACTCTCAAACAACAACACTCTTCAAAACGAACGATCCTAAAATCATCACTAATCAGAATATCAAACAACTTCAATCAGAACGACGACTTCTACAACATAGCTTAATTAACCTCTTGCTTAAAAATTAATACAGCGGTTTTCCAAATGTAGCACTCCAGTAGGCCTACGGAGCCATGCTAGCCAGATCCTTCTCAGATCCAGCCCCTTTCCAATATATTGCACATTTGCCTAACTGTTTTAAAATTACCCAGGCTTCAACACTCCTAGCCTAACTGTCTACACTCCCTCTACACTATTTGCTAAGAGACAACACAATAAGTGTCAGGGGGCCAAGACTGTTCAACGGCCTCCCAGCGTACATAAGGGGAATTACCAATAGACCCCTGGCTGTCTTCAAGAAGGCGCTGGACAGGCACCTAAAGTCACTACCTGACCAGCCGGGCTGTGGTTCTTATGTCGGTTTGCGTGTGGCCAGCAGCAATAGCCTGGTTGATCAGGCCCTGATCCCCGAAACCCTCTCCAGGTATACTCCAGGAATATATATGTTCGTTCATGCACCTCTCTACACTCCCTCTACACTATATATGCTCGTCCATGTAGATAGACACATGCGCATTTCAGGACATTTACTGAGAAAACGTTTCGCTACAGGTGGCTTCTTCAGTCCTAATACAGATCGTCATTAATAGTAAAAATAGTCAAGTGTATTTTCCAGTCTTGTTGGCTCCACTATTTGCTGGTTTAAGGTTCTCATGTTGCAGATATTCAGTAGCTCGTGTGTGTGTGAGAATTATCATGTGAGGTGCCTCTTGGGGTTATCTCTGCTATAACATTATTTGCCATATTCTTCCATTTTAAATGTCTTAAATTGAAATCAAGCAGTAAGATATTTGGTGCTGCGGATGGAATATTTTCCAGACAGTAATCAATTTTCAATAGCTGTTCCATGAATTGTTGGGAAGCTGCATTATATACAACCACAATGACTAGGTTTTGGATCTCGAACTTTGTTGCCAACTTCAACTACATCATTTGTGGTGTTTAGTAATTCTGAGCAGATGAGCGACTTTGTGACATAAAGGCCATCTCCCCATTGTTGCCTGTACTTTCTGTCGCATCTAAATAAGTTGTAGCCTGGTATCCATATTTTGTTGCCAAAGTGAGCTGTTGTGTGAGTCTCTGTGAAAGCCAAACATTGCATTCGACTCTGTGAGGAGTCCGTTGATGAAAGGTATTTTGTTGTTGGTTGATGGCTTTAAACCCTGTATATTTGCAAATACAAATGATGTGTTGCTTGTTGGGGGCTTTATGTGTTGGCACTAATATCTGTTGTTCTGGAGTGGGGGCCACTGACTGTGGCTCTACTCCAACAAGGCTCCGAGGTGGTGAAGTATTTTTGTTATTTCTTGCCAGTTTTTTTTTCTTCTTTCTGGCACTAAAAAAATATGGCTTGGGATGGTCGTGATCTGGGATGGTCGTGATCTGGGATGGTCGTTGATTGGAATAGTCGTGACTTGGGATGGTGGTGGCTTGGGATGGTCGTGATCTGGGATGGTGGTGGCTTGGAGAAACACTGATGTGGAGTGACTTTCATGTCTTCAAGAAACTTCACTTTCTTGTATAGGATGAAGCTAAGGGTTGGGAAGGAAGGAGGCAGGTGGGAAGGTCATAAGTGTGTGGAGGGGGTGATCATGGGTCTTGTTGAGAGGGGATGGGGGCGGAAGAAAGAGGATCAAAGGTCTTGTTTGGGGGAAGCGGAGGGTAGTGAGACGGTGATCCTTCCTGACGTCACCTGAGTTGAGAAATATCATGGCACAATACAGTGTTGGAGAGCGTTATAGTGATCCAGGCAGTGATCCTATGATAGCCCACCAGTGATCCTATGATACGCCACCAGTGATCCTATGATAGCCCACCAGTGATCCTATGATAGCCACCAGTGATCCTATGATAGCCCACCAGTGATCTTATGATAGCCCACCAGTGATCCTATGATAGCCCACCAGTGATCCTATGATAGTCCACCAGTGATCCTATGATAGCCCACCAGTGATCCAATGATACCTGACCAGTTATACCCTGATACCTGACCAGTGATACTATAACGATGTGTTATTTGGCGTTTTGGAGGCGTGGTTGAAATGATAAGGCTTCGGAGGCGTGGTTGAAATGATAAGGCTTCGGAGGCTTCTTACTTTATTTGGAATAAAGGTGCGGGTAACAGGCTGCGTGTCTGTGGCCATGGCCCAGGTGGGCCATGCCCCTTGCGAGAGGGAGAGGAGTAGGCCTATTGACTGAGTGAAGTCTGGGCGCCGAGTGAGAGTGGGCCAGGGCGGGTCTGGTAGACGTGGGTACGCCTACCAGGCTTGCCCTCTGGCGGAATACTATGGAAACTAGCATGACACGAAATAGGAACTCAGCTGGCAGACAGCATGGGCTGTCTATGCAGACAGTCAGGCTGTCTACAATACCATGATACCTGACTATTGATACCATGATACCTGACCAGTGATACCATGATACCTGACCAGTGATACCCTGATACCTGACTATTGATACCAGACCAGTGATACCATGATACCTGACCAGTGATACCCTGATACCTGACCAGTGATACCATGATACTTGGCTATTGATACCATGATACCTGACCAGTGATACCTTGATACCTGATCAGATACCATGATACCTGACTATTGATACCATGATACCTGACTATTGATACTATGATACCTCACTATTGATACCATGATACCTGACTATTGATACCATGATACCTGACTATTGATACTATGATACCTCACTATTGATACCATGATACCTGACTATTGATACCATGATACCTGACCAGTGATACCATGATTCCTGACTATTGATACCATGATACCTGACCAGTGATACCATGATACCTGACCAGTGATGTAAGTCTTGCCTGCCACGGCCCGTCACGGTTGTCTGCCGCGGTAACCTGTTGCTATTGTTGTTGCTGCTGTTGTTGATGTTGCTGCTGTTGTTGATGTTGCTGCTGTTATTGTTGCTGTTGTTGTTGTTGCTGCTGTTGCTGGTGTTATAGCTGCTGTTGTTGTTGCTGGTGTTGTTGCTGAATGCACTGGTTATGTTACCTGGTGTGGGAGCGGGTCGCGGGGGCGGTGTGGGAGCGGGTCGCGGGGGCGGTGTGGGAGCGGGTCGTGGGGGCGGTGTGGGAGCGGGTCGCGGGGGCGGTGTGGGAGCGGGTCGCGGGGGCGGTGTGGGAGCGGGTCGCGGGGGCGGTGTGGGAGCGGGTCGCGGGGGCGGTGTGGGAGCGGGTCGCGGGGGCGGTGTGGGAGCGGGTCGCGGGGGCGGTGTGGGAGCGGGTCGCGGGGGCGGTGTGGGAGCGGGTCGCGGGGGCGGTGTGGGAGCGGGTCGGGGGGGCGGTGTGGGAGCGGGTCGCGGGGGCGGTGTGGGAGCGGGTCGCGGGGGCGGTGATCTCAGGAAGAGACTCCGGGAAAACCAATGTTGTAGTTTTAGTCAGAATAACTTGGTGGTGAAAGATGTGAGTTGTCTACCAGCAGTGTCTACCCCAGTGGTCCAGCCAGCAGTGTCTACCCCAGTGGTCCAGCCAGCAGTGTCTACCCCAGTGGTCCAGCAAGCAGTGTCTACCCCAGTGGTCCAGCCAGCAGTGTCTACCCCAGTGGTCCAGCCAGCAGTGTCTACCACAGTGGTCCAGCCAGCAGTGTCTACCCCAGTGGTCCAGCCAGCAGTGTCTACCCCAGTGGTCCAGCCAGCAGTGTCTACCCCAGTGGTCCAGCCAGCAGTGTCTACCCCAGTGGTCCAGCCAGCAGTGTCTACCCCAGTGGTCCAGCCAGCAGTGTCTACCCCAGTGGTCCAGCCAGCAGTGTCTACCCCAGTGGTCCAGCCAGCAGTGTCTACCCCAGTGGTCCAGCCAGCAGTGTCTACCCCAGTGGTCCAGCCAGCAGTGTCTACCCCAGTGGTCCAGCCAGCAGTGTCTACCCCAGTGGTCCAGCCAGCAGTGTCTACCCCAGTGGTCCAGCCAGCAGTGTCTACCCCAGTGGTCCAGCCAGCAGTGTCTACCCCAGTGGTTCAGCCAGCAGTGTTCACCCCAGTGGTCCAGCCAGCAGTGTCTACCCCAGTGGTCCAGACAGCAGTGTCTACCCCAGTGGTCCAGACAGCAGTGTCTACCCCAGTGGTCCAGCCAGCAGTGTCTACCCCTGTGGTCCAGCTAGCAGTGTCCTCGATGACGTACTGACTTTCTTGGGTTATCCTGGGTGGCTAACCCTCCGGGGTTAAAAATACGAAGAAATCTTATCTTACCCTAGTGGTCCAGCCAGCAGTGTCTACCCCAGTGGTCCAGCCAGCAGTGTCTACCCCAGTGGTCCAGCCAGCAGTGTCTATACCAGTGGTCCAGCCAGCAGTGTCTACACCAGTGGTCCAGGCAGCAGTGTCTATACCAGTGGTCCAGCCAGCAGTGTTTACACCAGTGGTCCAGGCAGCAGTGTCTATACCAGTGGCCCAGCCAGCAGTGTCTATACCAGTGGTCCAGACAGCAGTGTCTACACCAGTGGTCCAGCCAGCAGTGTCTATACCAGTGGTCCAGGCAGCAGTTTCTATACCAGTGGTCCAGCCAGCAGTGTCTACACCAGTGGTCCAGCCAGCAGTGTCTACCCCAGTGGTCCAGCCAGCAGTGTCTACCCCAGTGGTCCAGGCAGCAGTGTCTACCTCAGTGGTCCAGCCAGCAGTGTCTACCCCAGTGGTCCAGCCAGCAGTGTCTATACCAGTGGTCCGGCCAGCAGTGTCAACACCAGTGGTCCAGGCAGCCTCAGAAACACTTACTCTCTGACCGAGGAAGTGTGTGCCTGTCATGGTGTCTGCAGTTAACCTGTAGACTGTTAACAACGGGACGTCAGTGCCCACGAAGTACAAACTTGTCGTGACTCAACTCCCAGGAGTAGTGCTCTTCGCTCTTCACAGACGCCCGTGAGGGCTGGCTGTGTGCACCGTGTCGACAGAGCACGTTATCAACCAAAACACACCTCAGAGTGACTCCCGGTGTCACTCTGAGGTGACACCGGGAGTGTCATGCTGTCTTAGGAAATGCGTAATCATTCGAAGACAGCGCAGGTCGGCGTACAGACCGGCACAGCACGCCACGACGACATAGTGGCGTGCATTGTCACTCAGGATTTGTTTTCTATTCAGTATTCTACCCATCGCTTAAATATTTAAAGACTGAATTTGTTTTTCACTTATTAGTATTTTTGGTGAAGAATCTGACGATGAGGGATACCAGAGATGCGACTTGCAAGAGTCTCTAACATATAATTATTTGCTGTTAGATGAGAGGATGTGGAGAGGGAAGAAGTAATTGAAGGAAGTAGGACATGAATACTTACTGCTAGATGAGAGGGCGAGGAGAAGGGAGTTGAAGGATGTAAGAGATCAGTACTTACTGATATAATCCTAACACCACAATAAATGACATGCCCATGTACTCTGCCTCAGGTCCAGATTCGTGGAACTCCGTGTTTTAAATATTCTTACGGAGAGGGAACATAGATACAGGGGTCATACCACAGTCTGAAAACAACGGACATAGCCCCACTCCACAAAGATGGCAGTAAAGCAATTGCAAAGAATTACAGACCGATAACACTAACGTCCTACATCATAATCTTTGAAAGAGTTCTAAGAAGTAAGATCGCTAACCACTTGGATAGCTAACAATTTCACAACCCATGGCAGCATGGGTTTAGAGCAGGTCGCTCCTGCCTCACACCTAATGGACCACTATGACATAAGAACATAAGAACATAAGAAAGGAGGAACACTGCAGCAGGCCTGTTGGCCCACACTAGGCAGGTCCTTCACAATCCATCCCACTAACAGAATAATAGCCCAACCTAATTTTCAATTCTACCCAAGAAATAAGCTTTGAAGATTCTATTAACTCAAGTGCGAGTCCCACTCAAATCCAACCCTCTCACTCATGAATTTATCCAACCTAAATTTGAAACTACCCAAGGTCCTAGCTTCAATGACCCTACTAGGCAGACTGTTCCACTCATCAACTACCCTATTTCCAAACCAATATTTTCCTATATCCTTTCTAAATCTAAACTTATCCAATTTGAATCCATTATTGCGGGTTCTCTCTTGGAGAGATATCCTCAAGACCTTATTTATATCCCCCTTATTAATACCCATCTTCCACTTATATACCTCGATCATGTCTCCCCTCATTCTTCGTCTTACAAGTGAATGTAATTTAAGGGTCTTCAATCTTTCTTCATACGGAAGATTTCTAATGCTATGAATTAACTTTGTCATTCGTCGCTGAATGTTTTCTAACGAATTTATATCCATTCTGTACAATGGAGACCAGAACTGAGCTGCATAATCTAGGTGAGGCCTTACTAATGATGTATA
>WNWK01042033.1:0-16165 GCA_009830355.1 Cherax destructor | reverse complement strand
CTACACGAACCCTGAGAGGGCTCGGGCTATATAAACCCGGACGAGGCTCAGGCTACCGAACCCTGAGGGGGGCTCGGGCTATACGAACCCGGACGAGGCTCAGAGCTACACGAACCCGGGCGGGGCTCGGGCTACACAAACCCCTGAGAGAGGCTCGGAGCTACACGAACCCGGACGAGCCTCGGGCTACACGAACCCGGGCGGGGCGGGGGCTACACAAACCCGGGCGAGGCTCAGAGCAACACGAACCCGGGCGAGGCTGGGGCTACACGAACCCTGAGAGGCTCGGAGCTATACAAACCCCGGACGAGGCTCGGAGCTACACGAACCCAGAGAGGCTCAAAAACTACACGAACCCGGGCGAGGCTCGGGCTCACGAACCCTGAGAGGGCTCGGAGCTTTATGAACCTGGACGAGGCTCAGGCTACACAAACCCCCTGGAGGGGGCTCAGAGCTACACGAACCCGGGCGAGGGCTCGGGTTTCAGGGAACCCTGAGAGAGGCCCCGGAGTTTAAATGATCCTGGCCCCGGGGGCTCAGAGTTACACGAACCCTGAGAGAGGCTCGGGCTATATGCCCCGGACGAGGCTCAGAGCTACACGAACCCTGGAGAGGCTCGGGCTATACGAACCCTGAGAGGGGCTCGGAGCTATACAAAACCCTGAGAGGGCTCGGAGTTTGAACCCTGAGAGAGGCCCCGGACCCTTACGAACCCTGAGAGAGGCCCCGGAGCTATACGAACCCTGAGAGGCTCGGAGCTACCCCAGACCCTGAGAGGGCTCGGAGCTATACAAAACCCTGAGAGGGCTCGGAGCTATACAGACCCTGAGAAAAATGGACCCTATACGAACCCTGAGAGAGCTCAGAGCTACACGAACCCTGGGGAAAAACCGGAGCTATACGAACCCGGACGGGCTCAGGCTACACAAACCCCTGAGGGGGCTCAGAACTCCCGAACCCGGGCGAGGCTCGGAGCTACACAAACCCCTGAGAGAGTCTCGGGCTACAGGGGCCCGGGCGGGCTCGGACTACACGAACCCGGGCGGGGGGCTCGGGTACACGAACCCGGGCGGGCTCGGGCTACACGAACCCTGAGAGGCTCGGAGCTATATAAACCCCGGGGAGAGGCTCGGAGCTACACGAACCTGGGCGGGGCTCGGAGATCATGTAGCTGTGCACAATAAGGGCAAAGATAGGGAGGACTTCGTCCGTGTATGGCCCGGAGCGTCGAGGTCCGTCAGATGTAAATGGTTTCCGATAATTGGTGAAGAGGGATAGTCTGCATCCCCCCTCCTGTTATAGGTAATTGTATTGTCGGGTTTTCTGCGACTGTGCTCCTTAGACTAAACACACACACACACACACACACAAAACACAAGTCAAGTTTTAGGCCTTTTCAAGTAAGATGAACATTACATTGCCTCTAACTGGTAAAATGCATTTATGCCTCCCCTCACACACAAAAGGGGGTTTCAGATTACACAAGGGGTTGCACGATTAAAAAGGTGTTGCACGATTAAAAAGGTTTTCTTGTAACACCTTGTGGGAAATGTTAAAAAAAACAACATGTCTCACCTCCCCCCCAAAGGGGTTACAAGATAACACAAAGGGGTTATAAATTACACAGTTTTTCTTCAGCAGTGGGCACCACACAACCATTGTATATACCAGTTTTGGCATTAATATATCTTGTAAACAGACTTTTTTTTTTTTTTAAGTATTTCCCCCTCCATATATATAGAACCAGTTTTATAATTCAACAGCGCAGCATATAAATTTTTCCCCGTTTCGTTTATGTGATGTTCCGGAGATAAATTTCGTTAATAACATTGTAAAAGGGGGAAAAGTACGAACTAACGATCATGATTCTTACAGTGTTTAACGGGTGTTTTGTGAAAAAATATATCGTTTTTTTGTGTGTATCAAACTTTTTTTTTTTATTTTGAGAGTAAGTATAATAGATCAGACGAATTAAATGCTCCTTAGGTTTCTCCATCCTCCTTAGCCCTTCATCAGTTTTTTTTTTTCCTTCTGGTAAGTCATTTCTATGAATTAAAACATTATCCTTTGCCTGTAAGATCCTTGTGGTACCTCACTTTGGGGGGGCCCCCCCCCAGCACATTTTTCCCCTAATAACTGTACGTATTATTCTCACAAACACAAATCTTCATCCATTGCAGTAAGTTGTACCCCCCTCTCTCTCTCTCTCTCTCTCTCTCTCTCTCTCTCTCTCTCTCTCTCTCTCTCTCTTTTTTTTTTTTATATATATATATATATATATATATATATATATATATATATATATATATATATATATTATGGACACATGGCCCCTCTCCCCCCAAGGCAGGGTGGCCTGAAAAAAAAAAAAACATTTTCATCATTCACTCCATCACTGTCTTGAGAGGGATTTTTCACAACAGTTATAGAACTGTAACATTAACCCCCCTCCTTCAGAGTGCAGGCACTGTATTCCCATCTCCAGGACTCAAGTCCGGCCTGCCGGTTTCCCTGAATCCCTTCATAAATGTTACCTTGCTCACACTCCAACAGCACGTCAGTCCTAAAAAACATTTATCTCCATTCGCTCCTATCTAACACGCTCACGCATGTTTGCTGGAAGTCCAAGCCCTCGCTTACAAAACCTCCTTTTACCCCAACCCTCCAACTTTTCCTAGGCCGACCCTACCCCACCTTCCCTCCACTATAAATTTATACACTCGAAGTCATTCTATTTTGTTCCATCCTCTCTATTATCCTCTGATAATAGTTTTGTAATCCGCACCTCCTCCTAATTTCCATACTACGAATTCTCTGTGTTATACTCTCACCACACATTGCCCTCAGACATGACATTCTCTCTCTCTCTCTCTCTCTCTCTCATATATATATATAAGTGTGTGTGTATTTGTGTGTGTGTATTTGTGTGTGTGTATTTGTGTGTGTGTATTTGTGTGTGTGTATTTGTGTGTGTGTATTTGTGTGTGTGTATTTGTGTGTGTGTGTGTGTATTTGTGTGTGTGTGTGTGTGTGTGTACATACTGAGCGCCACTAACAATGTTAACAATGTTTGCCCAGCAGATGTAATCTCAGCTGCTGACACTGCCAATTACCCGGCAGTAGTATTTGTTAGGTAGATACAACCCTGCCTACCACAGCCCTTGACAACGAAGACCTGACAAATACCATGCAGGACTAAGAGGCCCTAATTAATAGTATCCTGGGTTGGAAGAGCCTTACTGCTACTGTCTAGGCTTAGGAGGATATGATAACCGCTGTCCAGGGCTAGGCGAGCCTGACTGCTGTTATCCAGCTACGAGGATCTTGCCTCGACTATCAGAGCTACGAGGATCTTGCCTCGACTATCAGAGCTACGAGGATCTTGCCTCGACTATCAGAGCTACGAGGATCTTGCCTCGACTATCAGAGCTACGAGGATCTTGCCTCGACTATCAGAGCTACGAGGATCTTGCCTCGACTATCAGAGCTACGAGGATCTTGCCTCGACTATCAGAGCTACGAGGATCTTGCCTCGACTATCAGAGCTACGAGGATCTTGCCTCGACTATCAGAGCTACGAGGATCTTGCCTCGACTATCAGAGCTACGGATTTGCTCGACTATCAGAGCTACGAGACGGGCATCCGCTCGTCTGATGCCCAGCTAATCAACTGAGCTCAGGCCGTGAATCCTATCATTTAAGTGCCAATTGGCCATTGGTAACTGAAGCTTCCTGACCCCCACTTGCGCATGAACCTGAATCTCCGGTGCGTAATTGACCTGCAGGCAAGCAAGACCTGAACGTCAAGACCCAGACAGATGTTACACAGACGAGGTTTGGTTTTCAGTCACAGACGCTACTTTCTTTTATGGACAATTAAGTGGATTGAATGTCTATGTTTATTACAAATTGAGTGTTTATGTTTATTACTAATTTTAGCTGTCCTTGCTCTTGACTATGGCTAAATTTAATAAGCTCAGTGGCTTGCAAGAGATTTTTGCTGATGGACGTGCCGAAGAATAAAAACTCAAATTGCACTTTAGAGAGGAAGTGTGATCTTGGACGAATTAAATTTTGAGAGAAACAAGTTTGGCGAAATCAATCCCGCTTGTTTCACGAGTGACTTTGCTGCTTTACTCAACCAAAGGTTATCTTATAAGGTTGTAAAGGTGTCAGGGTAGCCAGTCCCCCTTATACCTTACCTTTGATATACCTTGAAGAGTTTCGAGAGTATCTATTCTGAGCCCGGCCATAGGCCAGGCTCGTCTGGTGCTTGCCTGGTCAACCAGGCTGTTGCTGCTGGAGGCCCGCTGCCCCACATATCCATCACAGCCTGGTTGATCTGGCACCTGGTGAAGATACTTGTCCAGTTTCCTCTTGAAGGCTTCTACACTGGTTCCAGCCGTGTTTCGGATATCTTCTGGTAAGATGTTGAATAGTCTGGGACCCCGGATGTTAATACAGTGCTCCCGTATTGTCCCCACCGCACCCCTGCTCCTCACTGGGTTTATTTTACACTTTCTCCCATATCTCTCACTCCAGTATGTTGTTATGGCAGTGTGCAGATTTGGGACCAGGCCCTCAAGTACTTTCCAGGTATATATTATCATGTATCTCTCTCTCCTCCGCTCCAATGAGTACATGTTCAAGACTTGAAGGCGTTCCCAATAATTTAGATGTTTCAATGGCTCAATGTGAGCCGTAAACGATCTCTGAATTTGTTTCAGCTCTGCTATTTCTTCTTCCCTGAACGGGGCCGTCAGCACAGAGCAGTATTCTAAGTGAGGGAGCACTAGCGATTTGAATAGTGTCACCATCGGCATTATTTCCTTGTTTTGAAAGTTCTCAATACCCACCCCGTCATCTTCCTGGCTGTTGAGATCTTTGTCTTGTTATGGTCTTTAAACGACAGATCAGCAGACATAATTATTCCCAAGTCCTTTACGTGTTCCTTTCGTTCTATGTGGTGGCCCTCTTGCAGGTAAATATGCTTGAGACTTGTCAATTTTTAAATGTCTACGTTCCGGTAATTAACAGTGAGAAGAACGTTTGGTAAAGGAAGTCCTGTCGCTGCCTTGGCGGGAGGGGACGTTCTTCGCAGGTGACTCGTACTGTGTGTGAATATTATTATTATTATTATTATTATTATTATTATTATTATTGCAATCAAAACTAAGGGCAAGCTTTAATCATCACATTTAACTCTTAATACAATACAATAATGTTATATGTCTCTGTATTTTTTATATTAGTGTCTTCATTACACCTCTGTATATAGTGCCCATGCGGGATAGTGCCCATGGGAGATTGTGCCAATGGGGGTTAGTGCCCATGGGGGATATTGCCCATGGGGGATATTGCCCTTGGGGAATAGTGCCCATGGTTGAATAGTGCCCATGAGGATAGTGCCCATGAGGATAGTGCCCATGGGGGATAGTGCCCATGGGGGATAGTGCCCCGCCTGGCACATTCTCTTTCCTGGTGTTGAGGTAAGAAATTCAGTGATGCCATATATTCAAGAGCCGAATAAGGAACAGAAATACCGCGACTTTCTCATTTATATTAATTATTCGTCTGAGATTTCCAAGACGAAAATCTATTTCTGAGCTCAGAAATGGAATGCAGTTATGAGTAGCCTGTGGATCGTGTACATTTTAATGGCCGCAACATGATGCTGGACGCAGCGAAATCTTTTCTGTTATTTGTCTGGTGCGTTTTGAAACTGATATACAATGATGGGGTATCAGTCAACAGTAAAGAAACCCACATGTACAGAAAGGAGAATACTTGCGCTATATATTTCGATCTTTGTCTGGTTTCCTCACCAGCCGAATGAAGATCTCAGACCGAGACCTTGATATACAGATTAACTATTCACTCTTGTATCTGTCAACATGATGTACCTTTCCATATTATATTTCATTAATGATCCTCGTGGCTTGTCATACAAACGTTAAATAACTCTTTTCTTTTAACTCTTCAAAGGGATGGATGGGTAAGCCAGTGGAAGGCTTCGGTCAGATAACCTAAAGCTAGAGTTGCAGGTCTTCATAAGACTAAGACCCGCGTCAGGAAACACTTGTCCTGTTTTCTGACGAATCTTACCTAACCTGATGTCATGGAGTCGACTGCAGATTTTGCCAGGTAAGCGGCTGTACCCTAGATTAGTTTATAGGGTTTAAAGCCTGTCGACTACGCTGGAGTCATTGGCTGCATGGAACCTTTCCAACACTAGACAAAAATACTTTAATCGATAAAATAGGGATTTAAATACTCTCAGCATGCGTGCTATATATATATATATATATATATATATATATATATATATATATATATATTTTTTTTTTTTTTTATTATTTATTAACACATCGGCCGATTCCCACCAAGGCAGGGTGGCCCTGAAAAAGAAAAACTTTCATCATCATTCACTCCATCACTGTCTTGCCAGAAGGGTGCTTTACACTACAGTTATAAAACTGCAACATTAACACCCTCCTTCAGAGTGCCGGCACTGTACTTCCCATCTCCAGAACTCAAGTCCGGCCTGCCGGTTTCCTGAATCCTTCATAAATGTTACTTTGCTCACACTCCAACAGCACGTCAAGTATTAAAAACATATGCCTCCATTCACTCCTATCAAATACGCTCACACATGCTTGCTGGAAGTCCAAGCCCCTCGCACACAAAACTTCCTTTACCCTCCCTCCAACCTTTCCTAGGCCGACCCCTACCCCGCCTTCCCTCCACTACAGATTTATACACTCTCGAAGTCACTCTGTCTCGTTCCATTCTCTCTACATGTCCAAACCACCTCAACAACCCCTCCTCAGCTCTCTGGACAATCGTTTTGGTAATCCGCACCTCCTCCTAATTTCCAAACTCCGAATTCTCTGCATTATATTCACACCACACATTGACCTCAGACATGACATCTCCACTGCCTCCAGCCTTCTCCTCGTTGCAACATTCATCACCCATGCTTCACACCCATATAAGAGCGTTGGTATAACTATACTCTCATACATTCCCTTTTACTTCCATGGACAAGGTTCTTTGTCTCCACAGACTCCGAAGTGCTCCACTCACCCTTTTCCCTCATCAATTCTATGATTCACCTCATCCTTCATAGACCCATCCGCCGACATGTCCACTCCCAAATATCTGAATACATTCACCTCCTCTATACTCTCTCCCTCCAATCTGATATCCAATCTTTCGTCACCTATTCTTTTTGTTATCCTCATCACCTTACTCTTTCCTATATTCACTTTCAATTTTCTTCTTTTACACACCCTACCAAATTCATCCACCAACCTCTGCAGCTTCTCTTCAGAATCTCCCAAAGCACAGTGTCATCAGCAAAAAGCAACTGTGACAACTCCCACTTTGTATTTGCTTCTTTATCTTTTAGCCCAACACCTCTTGCCAAGACCCTCGCATTCACTTCTCTTACAACCCCATCTATAAATATATTGAACAACCACGGTGACATCACACATCCTTGTCTAAGGCCCACTTTTACTGGGAAATAGTCCCTTCCCTCCTACACACTCTAACCTGAGCCTCACTATCCTCATAAAAACTCTTCACTGCTTTCAGTAACCTTCCTCCTATTCCATACACCTGCAACATCTGCCACATTGCCCCCTATCTACCCTATCATACGCCTTTTCCAAATCCATAAATGCCACAAAACACCTTTACCCTTATCCAAATACTGTTCACCTATATGTTTCACTGTAAACACTTGGTCTACACACCCCTACCTTTCCTAAAGCCCCCTTGTTCATCTGCTATCCTGCTTTCTGTTTTACTCTTAATTCTTTCAATAATAACTCTACCATACACTTTACCAGGTACACTCAACAGACTTATTCCCTATAATTTTTGCACTCTCTTTTGTCCCCTTTGCCTTTATACAAAGGAACAATACACGCTCTCTGCCAATCCCTAGGTACCTTACCCTCTTCCATACATTTATTAAATAATAGCACCAACCACTCCAAAATTATATCCCCACCTGCTTTTAACATTTCTATCTTTATCCCATCAATCCCAGCTGCCTTACCCCTTTCATTCTACCCACTGCCTCACGAACTTCCCCTACACCCACAACTGGCTCTTCCACACTCCTACAAGATGTTATTCCTCCTTGCCCTACACACGAAATCACAGCTTCCCTGTCTTCATCAACATTTAACAAATCCTCAAAATATTCTCTCCATCTTCCCGATACCTCTAACTCTCCATTTAATAACTCTCCTCTCCTATTTTTAACTGTCAAATCCATTTGTTCTCTAGGCTTCCTCAACTTATTAATCTCATTCCAAAACTTTTTCTTATTTTCAACAAAATTTGCTGATAACATCTCACCCACTCTCTCATCTGCTCTTTTTTTACATTGCTTCACCACTCTTTTAACCTCTCTTTTTCTCTCCATATACTCTTCCCTCCTTGCATCACTTCTACTTTGTAAAAACCTCTCATATGCTAACTTTTCTCCCTTACTACTCTCTTTACATCATCATTCCACCAATCGCTCCTCTTCCTCCCGCACCCACTCGCCTGTAACCACAAACTTCTGCTGAACACTCTAACACTACATTTTTAAATCTACCCCATACATTTTCGACCCCATTGCCAACACTCTCACTAGCCAATCTATCCTCCAATAGTTGTTTATATCTTACCCTAACTGCCTCCTCTTTTAGTTTATAAACCTTCACCTCTCTTTTACTTACTGATTCTATTTTCCTTGTATCCCATCTACCTTTTACTCCCACTGTAGCTATAACTAAAAAGTGATCTGATATATCTGTAGCCCCTCTATAAACATGTACATCCTGAAGTCTACTCAACAGTCTTTTATCTACCAATACATAGTCCAACAAACTACTGTCATTACGCCGTACATCATATCTTGTATACTTATTTATCCTCTTTTTCTTAAAATATGTATTACCTATAACTAAACCCCTTTCTATACAAAGTTCAATCAAAGGGCTCCCATTATCATTTACACCTGGCACCCCAAACTTACCTACTACACCCTCTCTGCATGTTTCTCCCACTTTAGCATTTAGGTCCCCTACCACAATTACTCTCTCATTTGGTTCAAAAGTTCCTATACATTCGCTTAACATCTCCCAAAATCTCTCTCTCCTCTACACTCCTCTCTTCTCCAGGTGCATACACGCTTATTATGACCCACTTTTCGCATCCGACCCTTATTTTAATCCACATAATCCTTGAATTTACACATTCCTATTCCCTCTTTTCCTTCCATAACTGATCCTTCAACATTATTGCTACCCTTCCTTAGCTCTAACTCTCTCAGATACTCCTGACTTAATCCCATTTATTTCTCCCCACTGAAACTCGCCTACCCCCTTCAGCTTTGTTTCGCTTAGGGGCCCGGACATCCAACTTCTTTTCATTCATAACATCGGCAATCATCTCTTTCTTATCATCCGCACTACATCCACGCACATTCAGACAACCCAATTTTATTAAGTTTTTCTTCTTCTGTTTTTAGTAGATTTGTACAGGAGAAGGGGTTACTAGCCCTATATATATATATATATATATATATATATATATATATATATATATATATATATATATATATATATATATATATATATATATATATATATATTATATATATATATATATTTTTTTTCTTTCTTTCTTCTTTCAACACGTCGGCCGTTTCCCACCGAAGCGGTGGCCCAAAATGAAAACGAAAGTTTTCCTTTTACATTTAGTAATATATACAGGAGAAGGGGTTACTAGCCCCTTGCCCCCGGCATTTTAGTCGCCTCTTACGACACGCATGGCTTACGGAGGGAGAATTCTGTTCCACTTCCCCATGGAGATTAGAGGAAATAAGAACAAGAACTAGTAAGAAAATAGAAGAAAACCCAGAGGGGTGTGTGTATATACATATGCTTGTACATGAATGTGTAGTGTGACCTAAGTGTAAGTAGAAGTAACAAGACGTACCTGAAATCTTGCATGTTTATGAGACAGAAAAAAAAAGACACCAGCAATCCTACCATCATGTAAAACAAATACAGGCTTTCGTTTTACACTCACTTGGCAGGACGGTAGTACCTCCCTGGGCGGTTGCTGTCTACCAACCTACTACCTACTATATATATATATATATATATATATATATATATATATATATATATATATATATATATATATATATATATATATATATATAGTTATATACTCGGAGTATATATATTGCGTACCGTTGGTCACAGTGGTGACAGATGCTCTTCAAACTAAAGAGTCTTAGTTAAAACCTGGGCTGCGCTGTTTGACCTATATTGGTTTAGCGCTTGTATTTTATAATAATAATAATAATAATAATAATAATAAGAATAATGATAAGAATAATGATAATATGAGCTTGTTAGATGGGAGTGGAGACGAGGGGTGGGAGGAGTGTTGGATTGAGAACAGTGTTTGTTACATTAACGATAAGATTCAGAGAAAGTAGATAGCAGGACTCGAGTACCTTTCAACTCCCCGTGGTTGTTTTGCATATGTCGTGCCGAAAGGTAAAACTTGTCAATTAGCAAAACCTCATTTTGCTAATTAATACGTTTAAAGATATATTTTTTCAATTATGTTAATGTAAAAATAATGATTTTGCAAGAAAAATATCTTAGAAAACTTACCTAACCTTATTATAACAAGCGCAATTTAATTTAGCCTAATCCAACTAAATATTTTTTAGATAAGTTTACAATAATTTGATAATAAACGAACACAATGAAATATATTTTTTTCGTTAGGTTCAGAATGATTTTTGCCAAATTATTGCAAACACAAATTTTTGCTTGCCTTATTCGGCAAGAAAAGCATTGCTATTTAAGCCAAAATCGCAAGTTTTACCTATTCGGCACGACATATATATATATATATATATATATATATATATATAAAACTTCATAATTTTAACTTTAAACTTATGAACACGTGTGTGTGTGTGCGTGCGTGCGTGCGTGTTGTGTGTGTGTTTTACAGGGCTGATAGTTACACAGTAACAATAGCTAACTGATCCCTGGATTAGGGTAATACTGTGTCAATTAAAATTCCTCCCATAGTGCTTCACTTTACTGACTTTTTGAGCAGTGAATTAAACCCTCGTATTATGGGGGCTTACTAACATATTTTGCCATTGTACATGGGCTTTATTATGAAATTATACTGTGCATTTTTTAAATATATTTTTTTATTATTATACTGTGTGAGCTGATGGTCAAAATTTTAGCATTGTGTGTGATTACCTAGGTGTGTGTGTGTGTGTGTGTGTGTGTGTGTGTGTGTGTGTGTGTGTGTGTGTGTGTGTGTGTGTGTTGCATTACCTGAGAGTGGAATGCAATATGCGAGACCGTAGACCAGAATAATCGTTCAACCCATAAAATTAAATACTCTTTAATGTGTGTTCACAAGTGATTTACAGTCTTAATAACCCCCGTGCAGTCTATAGGCTGGGGTGGGGACTAATAGCAACGGGGACTGACCTGGAGCAGACGGGTAGGGAGACCGTGAGTGGACCAAATGGGTCTTGAAATCTTTCACTTTTGCTCATACTAAACTGACGCTTAGTTTACAAGCGAAGAACCTCCAGGGAAATTAGGTGGAGTTTTCCCTACCAGACTCTCTATCTATTTATCTATCTACATATCTTCCTCTCTTTTCACTACACATTCTAATGTGCTCATCTCTGCCCATCCTCTTTATTCTCTCTGTTCTCTCTTCCACTATACTGTCTCTTCCACTATACTTCTCTTCCACTATGCTGTCTCTTCCACTATACTTCTCTCTCCCTGTCTCTATTCTCTCTCTCTTTACTGTCTCACCCCTTTCTCTTTTCTTTAGGCTCTGCGGTGAAACCTTCGCTACAGGAAGTGGAAGTCAAGTCAACGTATATTGGCTCTCTGTCACTCAATTAGTGGAAAACCCGCCTTGATACAGTGCAGAATTTATTTTGTATTTTATTCTTTCAGTCTTGTTGGAGAGAGAAACACACACACAAACACACACACACACACACACACACACACACACACACACACACACAGAGGCTGAAGAGTGGTAAATGAATAATGAAAATGTTCAGAAAAAAAGTTGAACCACACAGCTAGTGTATTAAATTTTAGCAGTTATTCTGCAAATGTTTTTACGCCACGCTCACTTTATCACTATTATTATTGCCATTATTATTGTTGTCATTATTACTTATTATTATATTTTTTATTGTTCTTATTTTTGTTGTTTTTCTAGCATGAGCAAAACCCACCGAGTGTGTGAATCAGGTGTTACCACTTCACCACTGGTGTTATCATGGGTAACACTGTTACCTAACCCCTCTCTCCCTCTCTCCCTTTCTCCCTCTCTACCATAACACATCTCATGATATCTTATTGAGTTATTTTTAACAACGTTGACTTGATGACCAATCAAAAGTCTCGTCTAAATTCTAAAAATCCATTAAGAGGATCAAAATAGAACTATAGTTTCTCAACATTGTTTATATATTATATATGCATAAAATCACAGTAAACAGGTGATATCACAATAAGTAGAACACTACTGTGAAAATAGCGAAATTCAAGCGCTTCGTGTCTTCTACATTATCAAGGTTCCTTGATAATGTAAGAAGACACGAAAGCGATTGGAATTTCGCTATTTTTCACAGTGGTTGTTCTACTTTTGTGATATAACCTGTTTACTAGGATTTATTGCTATATATATATATTATATATATATATATATATATATATATATATATATATATATATATATATATATATATATATATATAATTAGCGTATCTGTGACAGTTTCAGGGGTTTTTTTTTACCCTTGCAGTTCAGCATCCCTTGGATGATGATCTTCCTCTCAGAAAAAAAAAAAAAAGTTTACTGAAGTTAAAAATCGACTAAAAACAAAAATCTTGACCCCGATCAAAACCAGAAAAAACCATTAACATCACTCAGTCAACGAAAGTCTCCCAGTGAGAAGTTTACAAAAAAGGGGAAGCTCAACGTCACGCTCTATTGTCGAGCCAGCAGGTGTTAATAAGTAGATTATCAAGAGCTTAATGGGTTTCCCCGCAGCGAGTGAAAATAAGAGTGTTTGCCAGTAGAAATTCCCGCCCCCCCCCGGGTCATCAGCATCAGCAGGGCCCCAGACGCCTTTTTCCATCGAGGCTGCATCTCCACACAGTAATGTTTTCCGGAGCAGAAGCGCCAGCGGTAAAAAGTTTCCATGGCAGAAGCGGCACAGAAAGTTTTGGGGAAAGTGTATCTACATCAGCATTACTGATACGGAAGCATTTTTTGGAAAAAGAGAATACTAAAGGTAAAAATCTCAAACCAGCAGAAACATTACACTGGAATGGATGTCTGAGAAGATTTGTTGAACTGGGGAGAAAACACGATAGCAGAACCAGAATTTTTTATTAAATGAGAGTTCCGCAGACAAGAAGCTTAATCAAGTGCATAATGAAATTCCTAAGTGAAACGGCGTTTTTTTATAATAGGCTTGTTTTGTTATGCAAGGTTTTGTACCAGCCCCAGGCGTGTCTTAATCCAACCCAAAACAGAGAACAGCTGTTGTTGGTTTTACATTTTTCCATTGCATAGGTTGTGTTCACCACGTAAGTTCATCAATTATCAACTTACATAACTAATCACTTAGGTTATCACATAGCTTATCATATATTAAACGTAGCTCACAACATCCAGTAACACATCCCAGTAGCACATTCCAGTAGCACATCCTAGTGACACATTCCAGTAGCACAAGCAATACCGCATCCCAGTAACACATCCCAGTAGCACATTCCAGTAGCACATCCCAGTATCTCATTCCAGTAGCATATACCAGTGGCACTTTCCAGTACCACATTCCAGAAGAAAATTTCCCCAATAGCACATCCCAGTACCACATCCCAGTACCACATTCCAGTAGCACATCTCTGTACCACATTCAATAGCACACCCCGTACCACATCCCAGTACCATATATCAGAAATTTAGTTCAGTTGTTTTTTAAATTTCTTTCAAAAAAAAATATGTTCTGTATTCTATGAAGGCCCAATTACTGAAGACTTTTGGTTTTAAAGTCTCGCTGTGGGAGGAGGAGGAGGAGGGGGAAGAGGAAGAAAAGAGGCATGGGGAAGAGGAGGAAAAAGAACATGAGGATAAGGAGAAAGAGGAAAGGAGGGGGAAAGAAGAGGACGAGGACAAGGAAGAAGAGAAGGAGGAATAAAAAAAGGAGGAAATAGAAGATGAGAAGAATGAAAGGGAAGGATGAAGAGAAGGATGAAGAGGAGCAGAAGGAAGAGGAAGGGAAAGAAGTAAAAATCAACTGCCTTTAAATTACTCACAGAGCTGAGATAAAAATATGTAGAAGGTTCCTCCACATCCTCCATCAAACTGAGCTTGAAAACCCAACCTGAAGAAATTAGTTTGATATAAAAAAAATACATGAATTAAACAAACAGGGTTTAGGTAAAGTCTGGGTGCTACCATTAAAAAAAAAACCACCATCACTGCCATTTCCATTCGAGCTAAAACTTTCATCACCATTTCTTTTGCACCTCTTGCCTTGGAGTTTCAAGTCACTTTTGACGATACTGAATCACTTACAAATGTGTCTTTCGTATTTCACTATTATAAAATTTTTATTAAAATGTCCTGCTGCCGACAATAGTGAAGAAAGAAACGGTTGAGAATAAGTTTATGGGGACAACTTTTTCAGAGCTTCAGCATTTAATCAAAACGCTAGTGGAGGGTTTCGGTAGTTAAAGCTTGGCACAACGAGCGAAACCTCAGGGCTCAAGCCGTTACAACGCCCCCGGAGAACACTTTTCCGTTCAGAACAACACACTGTAACTCACCGATGATCGAGTCGTTCATTTAGATTTATAGTTAGATTTTGTTGCCGATGCGGCTGGTTTATTTGTGCATTCTGCATCCATCCTTCTGGACGGCTGGGAAAAAAATGAATATCAAAACTTAGGAACTAGGTCCCCAATAGAGTTAACATGAGTACGTATGGATATATATTTACTATTTATGTTCCATCTTTTTGGGAAAAAACTTTAAGATAATTGCTTAACATGTCTGGTATCTTGGCCACAAATTCCCCTTTCCCTTTTACCATGTACATTTATTTCGGTTAGCAATACTCTACTTGATTTATTTTATATCAAACACTCAGCCCTCTCATGAAGCTCCCTTATATAAAGTTTTCGTTTTATTTCCCTAAATGCAGTTGAAAAAGAGCATCGAAAATAAGGGAAAGTGATAAGGCCTTTCCTCGGGCTAAAATTTTGGTTTAAAGTTTTCAAACGCATTTACGAAAAATTTCACTGTGTAGGGGGGGGTTAAAATGAGCTGACTTCAGTGCTTCTGTTAGGGGGTTTTCGTCCAATTTTTTTTTATATACTTATTGAAGAATTCCAAAAAATTTTTCGGGGAAATTTTCTTTTTTTACTATTTACGTGATGATTACCTCTTATTGTTTCCTTGAGAAAGTTTACGGTGTTTTTCAAAACTTTCATCGTTTTTGAAACCAAAAAAAACGTTAAGGTTAATGGACGCTACTTGAGGAAAACATCTTCCTTTATAAACATTGGAATAAAATTGGTAGTTTTTCGGTGGTCTGGCACCTTACTTTCTTGTGTCCCCTTGGGACACATTACTGTTTGTAGGAACGAATTGTATTATCCACGTTTTATTACTAGTGGGGGTTTGTCCGGGTTTGCCTGATTTTTAATGCAGAACTTCTCTAAGTTTTTAACTTGTGAAGGACCTTTTTTAATAATGTTTACTCTAAATTTTTGGGGCGACAAAGAGACTTTCCAGTGATTTATTTTAATATTAAACATTGCTTATGACTTTCGAAAAAGACTCATGCCCTTGACTATAAAAATAACCTGAATACCTTTCAATAAAGACGGCAAAATGGTTTTACCTTTCTGAGTCCCACGGGGCCATTACACCAACTTCTCATTGCCCAAATTTTGAGGGCTTCAGAGTCCATTTAGTTACATTTTTAGGGGAATTGCAGTGACTGTAAAGGCAGGAGGAGCTGGGGGGCCGACAACTTCAGTAAAAATGACTGACCC
>WNWK01042032.1:0-16166 GCA_009830355.1 Cherax destructor | reverse complement strand
GTGTCATCTGCAAAGGAAGACACGGCACTGTTGCTTATATCCCTGTCTATGTCTGATATGAGGATGAGGAACAGGATGGGAGCGAGTACTGTGCCTTGTGGAACAGAGCTTTTCACAGTAGGTGCCTTAGACTTTACTCTGTTGACTACTACACTTTGTGTTCTACTTGTTAGGAAATTATAGATCCATCTACCAACTTTTCCTGTTATTCCTTCATCACGCATTTTGTGTGCTATTACACCATGGTCACACTTGTCAAAGGCCTTTGCAAAGTCTGTGTATATAACATCTGCATTCTGTTTGTCTTCTAGAGCATCCAGGACCTTGTCGTAGTGGTCCAGTAGTTGGGACAGACAAGAGCGGCCTGCTCTAAACCCATGCTGCCCTGGGTTGTGCAATTAATGGGTATCAAGATGAGTGGCGATCTTGCTTCTTAGAACCCTTTCAAAGATTTTTATGATATGGGACATTAGTACTATTGGTCTGTAGTTCTTTGCTATTGCTTTACTGCCCCCTTTGTGGAGAGGGGCTATGTCTGTTGTTTTTAGTAACTGCGGGACGACCCCAGTATCCATGCTCCCTCTCCATAGGATGTTAAAAGCACGTGATACGGGCTTCATGCAGTTCTTCATGAACACGGAGCTCCACGAGTCTGGGCCTGGAGCGGAGTGCATGGGAATGTCATTTATTGCCTTTTCGAAGTCATTTGGCATTGGGGTGATGTCAGATAGGCATGCGTCTGTCAAGTTCTGTGGCACTCTCATAAAAAAATCATTTAGGTCTTCGATTTTCAGTCTGGTTAGTGGCTCGCTAAAAACTGAGTCATATGGGACTTAAGTAACTCACTCATTTCCTTGCTGTCATCTGTGTAGGACCTATCCTGTTTAAGTAGGGGCCCAATACTGGTTGTTGTTCTCGACTTTGATTTTGCATAAGAAAAGAAATACTTTGGGTTTCTTTCAATTTCATTTATGGCTTTTTGTTCTTCACATGTTTCTTGATTCCTGTAAGATTCCTTTAGTTTTAATTCGAAGTTTGCTATTTCTCTGACTAGTGTCTCCCTTCGTATTTCAGATATATTGGTATCCTGTAGCCGCTCCGTTATTCTTTGCCTTCGCCTGTATAGGGAGTGCCTCTCTCTTTCTAGTTTGCATCTTCTCCTCCTTTTCCTTAAGGGAATTTGCCTTGAGTAAACCTCAAGTGCCACAGAGTTAATTTGTTCTAGACATTGGTTAGGATCCGTGATGCTTAGGCAATCTTCCCAGTTTATATCATTTAGGACTTGGTTAAATTGATCCCACCTTATGTTTTTGTTATTGAAGTTGAATTTGGAGAAGGCTCCCTCGCGGCTGATCACATTTTGTTGATCTGGGGCTCCCCGCATTCATGTCTGGACCTCTATTATGTTGTGATCTGAGTATATTGTTTTTGATATGATGACATTTCGTATCAGATCATCATTGTTGGTGAAGATGAGGTCCAGCGCATTCTCTAATCTTGTGGGTTCTACTACTTGCTGGTTTAAGGTGAATTTGGTGCAGAGATTTAAAAGTTCCTGCGTGTGCGAGTTTTCATCTGAGCTGCCTCCTGGTGTTATCTCTGCTACCACATTGTTTGCAATGTTCCTCCATTTTAGGTGCTTTAGGTTGAAATCCCCCAGTAGCAAGATGTTGGGGACAGGAGCTGGAAGATTTTCCAGGCAGTGGTCACTTTTCAGAAGCTGTTCCTGGAATTGTTGGGATTATGTATCCGGTGGCTTGTAGACAACCACGATGACCAGGTTTTGATTCTCGATTTTTATTGCTAATACTTCAACTATATCATTTGGGGCATTTAGTAGTTCTGAACATATAAGTGACTCTGTGATATACAGGCCAACCACCCCCCTTCCTTTTTGCCTGTTCACTCTGTCACACCTGTATAGGTTGTAGCCCGGGATCCATATTTCATTGTCCAAGGGATCTCTTATGTGGGTCTCATTGAAAGCCGCAAACATAGCATTTGACTCAGTAAGCAGTCCACGAATGTAAGGTACCTTGTTTGTTGCTGGCTTTAGACCCTGTATATTTGCAAAGATGTATGTCTTTGGATTGGTGGTATTGGTTGGGGGGGGGGTCTTTTTTTCCTGGCACTAATATCTGTTGTATTGGAGTGGAGGCCATTGACTGTGATTCCACTCCAGAAATGATTGCAGTTGGTGTACAATTTCTGTCATTTCCTGCCAGATTTTTTTCCTTCCTGGCACTAAAAAACCTCTCTCTCCGGAGTGGCTGTGGCTACCTGGGTTTTGGCATGGTCTGGATGTTCTGTGTCTCCTCGTACCCTTTAGGTGGTATGCCTGGCAATATAAGTTATAGCACTGTCTTTCCTGAATTGATGTCTATATCTCTGTCTATTTGTCTATATCTCTGTCTATATTTTTGTCAATATATATGTGTCTGTATTTTTGTCTGTCTATATCTTTGTCTGTCTATATCTTTGTCTGTCTATATCTTTGTTTGTCTATATCTTTGTCTGTCTATATGTTTGTCTGCCTATATCTTTGTCTGTCTATATCTTTGTCTGTCTATATCTCTGTCTATATATCTATATATCTATATATATACAGTGGACCCCCGAGTTACGAACACCCCGGAAATCTTACAATTATGTAAGTATAATATTGTTAGTGCTTTTGTAAGTTTATTTGTGGGGGTCTGAAATGGACTAACCTACTTGACATTATTTCTTAAGGGAGTAAATTCATTTGCCAATGGCACTTGAGCAGGCTTCTGGAATGAATTTTGTTCATTATTCGTGGGTCCACTGTATCTATCTGTCCTATATCTCTGTCTCTCTCACAAATGTACACATAAGTAGTTATTATACATAGTGTAAATTACCTAGGATAACACAAAAATTCCAGGCAAAGTGTTATACAATGCTTGTAGATATAAGACATAATAAGCATGACTGGCAAGTAATACGCATTGTCACTTCTGCTTCATGTGTAATACCTGTTGGTTTACGAGCCACTCTCTGAGACTGAGAGACAAGCAGACAGAAAGACACACACAGGCAGACAGAAAGACAGATAAGCAGAGCTAGACAGATAGACAGACAGATATACAGACAAACAGACAGATAGACAGACAGACAGACAGATAGACAGACAGAGAGACATGTTTGTGAGTAACACTGAAAACAAAGGGAGGGTTCCCTCCAGCACTGCTGACATTTATCAAATATCACTGGGCTGTCATGAGTTATCTGACACTTGTCAACACACCATTCTTCAAGGAGTTTCATTTATATACTCCAGGAACACACACACACACACACAGACAGAAAGACAGATAAGCAGAGCAAGACAGATACAGACAGATAGACAGACAGACAGATAGATAGACAGATACAGACAGACACAGACAAACATATTTGTGTGTAACTGAAAACAAATAAAGCAGGGTTTCCTGAGTGCACATTCATCAAGTGTCACTGCCTGTCAGCAGTTTGCTGACATGTCATAACACCATGCTTCAAGGTATTCTCCAGTCTAAAACATTGCTGGAACCTATAAATACTTTGTATATATTTCTAGACAATAATAAATTACCCAGGCAGGTGAAAATGTTCACCTGTGGGTGTGATTATGACTATTTTAGTACTATTTCAGTACCTAATATTATTGTCAGAACAAAGATTGGCTATGAAACACAAGAACTATTATAAATTGTAATTATCAGAACATAAAAAATCTATAAATTAAAATAAAAATGAGAAAAAAAGGTATAGTGGCAACACTTCTGCAAGTGGGAGGAGTCGATGTTGCCATCAGGTGAACATCCAGCGCCAACTGTAGAAAAATGCTCTCTTCATTTAAAAAAAAAAAAAAAAAAAATATTTGGAGTGCGATGCGAGTGAACGTAGATCTATGTTTGGACAGTTTAAGGGTTAAGCGATTAAGTGATAGAAAAAGAATGAAACGAAATCAACTCCTGACAGCATACGACACTGTCCCAGGCATCTCTTCTCCATCTCCAAGGTAAATACTGTATTACTTGATAATTTATTATGTACATGTACAGTGGTACCTCTACTTACGAGCAGCTCCCAACTCAAACAATTATGTAAGTGTATTTTTGTTGGTGCTTTTGTAAGTGTATTTTTGGGGGTATGAAATGGATTAACCTAATTTTCATTATTTCTTATGGGAAAAAATTCCTTCGGTATCAGCACTTGAATAGCCATCTGGAACGAATTTTGCTCGTAAGTAGAGGTACCACTGTATTATTATTATTATTATTGTTTTCCTTATGAAATTATGTACGTAGTGATCTAATGAATTTTGCCTTACAAATACTCCGTTTTCTGTAATAATAAAAGCATGGGAAGGTACAGTATGTAGTCAAGAAGGAATGGCCACTGTTGTGGCCCTATACACCCCCAATGGCCAATGGCCACTGTGTCGTCACCGCAGAATACCACTCCTCACATATATAATGACATATTTCATTCATTCTAATTTATATATCATGTTTCTATGTTATTAATATTGTTTATTATATCATATTTGATGAATTGCGATAGTTAAATAAGCCATAGAGTTGATATTAGGGAAATACTTGAAGTATTTTTTCGTTCGTGCCTGAATTTCTGGAATGGATTAATTGCATTCCAATTACAGTGGACCCTCGCTATTCAAACACTTCAAAACTCACCCTCATTCCAGAATGTTGTTCAAGTGCTGTTACCAAACGAATTTATTCCCTTAAGAAATGATGTAATTAGATTAGTCCATTTCAGACACCCAAAAATACACTTATAAAAGCACTTACAATAATAAACTTACATAAAAGGGTGAGTTTTGGAGTGTTCGAATAGCAAGGGTCCACTGTAATTTAAATGAGGAAAATTGACTCTACAAACGAGCAAATCGAGATGCGAACAAGGTCACGGAACGGATTAAACTTGTGAGTGGCACCTGCTTTTCATTGGGGGAATGTTGCATCTCCTGCCAAGTCTTTTGCTTTCATATTGAGTGATTTTCGTGTGCAAGTTTGGTACTAATCCCTCTAGGATTTTCTAAGTACATACTGGGTCCTTTAAACCACGATAAAGTCTTCACTGGGTTTTCCGCCCCGGGAATATGGTTAAAAGTTAACTTATGTTGGCCCAAACTGTCATATTTCTCTTGCATCTGGTTAATTTCTGCGACTCTATTTTGCACGAATATAATCTTGCTGTTTCCATTGCTGATCCACTGCAAGGATACCTCATTATCAGACCAAATTATGGTGTCGCTAATATTTATCTCTGGCAATTAATTCTGTTTATAATCAGCTAATTTGATGCCCACTTAAAGGGCTGTTAATTCCAACTGAGGTAAGGTATGCAATTTAATTGGAGCCACTTTAGCTTTAGACATGACAAGAGAAATGTCTTTATTACATTGAAGATAAGCGACTGCTCCATACACTAATTTAGAAGCATTGCACAAAATGTGGAGTGTATTTTCCACTCCAGGGCGTGTTACACACCGTGGGAACTCCAACATTGGGAGTTTCTCGTAATCACCAATTAATTCTTCCCACCTGTTAACGAATTCCTCAGGTAGGATTTCATCCCAAGTACACTTCTGCTGCCATGCCTCTTGTACCAATAATTTCCCTCGGATTGTAAGAGGCGCCACTAAACCAAGTGGATCGAAACATTTTGAAACTTCAGCAAGAAGGACTCTCTTCGTTAATTTCTTGGGCATACTATAGCAAGTCTCTCTCAGTATCCCAAGTCAGTCCCAATACATTGCTACACCCAGATACTCCATCTCCGGGGTAATCTTTATTTATTCATTCCTTTAACCTGGACGAATTACTGTTCATGTGGGGAATTATGAGAGATTGTCTATCTGGGACACCGCCACTTGCAACAAACAATCTCCCGGGGAGATGAGGAAGATTAATTTCTTTGAGCTCTCTACGCCCACGGGACCGGGCGTTACTTAACATGTGGTTGGTTGGGGTAGCGATTCATATCCTCTCTCGCTTTTTCCCCTTATTACAGTTTATACCTATAACTTTACACACTATGTATATCCTGGCTTAATGTCCCACTAGTTTATACACATTCACCGTCTCAATACTTGTATTTCAAGTCGATGAACGAAGATAGAGTTAGCTCATCCTCTCCATATCCAACCTGGCGGTCTGGGTATGGCGTCCCTATGCCAGACGCACTCGGTACATTCACTTCCAATTATTTACAAATCTGTTTCATTAGATTCAACATTTCACAGTATTGGAAAAATAAACACATAAGCAGTATAATGTGATCCTTTATTGACAACGTTTCGCCCACGCAGTGGGCTTTATCGAGTCACAGACAGATCTACCTGGAAAATGAGCAACATGGAGATATATATAGGGTACAGTCAGGTGGAGAATGCTGGGTCAGGTGGAGAAAGCTGCATGTGAGTCTTAAAAAGTAGTGTGATAGTTAAAAACATAGTGTGACTTAAAGGACCTGCAGTGTACCATTCTTGAGTTCTAGGTGGGATAGCGTTGAAGAAGTTTCTTGGCAATAGGTTCAGCTATGTTGTAGAAGCCGTTGTTCTGGTTGAAGTTGTTGGATATACAGATGAGTGATGATTCTAGGATTCTTCGGTATTGCGTGTTGTCTTCTCTGGCGATGAGTCTTGCGTTTCTGTAGTTGATTAAATGGTTGTGTAAATTTCGGTGTTGAACACAGGCATTTCTTGAGTCGTCAGATCTGCCTGCGTACTGGTGTTCTGAAATGCGTGTTTGTAGGTCTCTGGATGTTTCGCCAACGTATAATTTGCTGCAGCCATTACAAGGGATTGTGTATACCCCTGCCGTGGATTGAAGCTTTTCCTGTCTGTTACTGGTAATGTCCTTAATGGTGGTGGATGTGGAGGTGGATACTCGGAATGAGGTCTTAGAAAAAATGTTGGAAACTTGTTTGGAAATGGAGTTGGTGGGAAGGACTATGTATCTCTTCTCAGCAGTGTCTTCTCTGTGTTTATTTTTCCATTGTGTCGGTATTTTATACCATTTATTTCCATTTCACAGTATTCATTGAGCGTATTTCCGTCTCTTCTATTATGAAAACCACCTGGAATCAAGATTTATGACTGTATCCCGTCGCAGGATTATCTCTATAGATAGGTGCAGCTTCTAGTTTCCACCCACATATCAAGTTAGAAGGAGTCAGTACTTCTGCGTCGGGAGTATCAAGTATGTATGAGAGAGGATGATTATTTATCCGATTCTCTGCCTCCATTAATACTGCCAGGAATTCTTCCAAGTTAATTCATTTCCGGTGTAGTACTTTACACAGACACCTCTTCACTGTACCTATCAGTCTTTCATACAATCCCCCTTGCCAGGGGGCCCTGGGAGCAATAAACTTCCAGCCACACCCTCGCTGATTTAACAGAGACTGTACATCATTACTCTCATTTATTTCCTTCAAATGTTGCGCTCCCGCTACAAAGTTAGTGGCATTATCTGAAATCATGAGTCTCGGACAGGATCTCCTAGCTGCAAATTTACGAAACAGCTGTATGAACTGTTCTGCAGACAAATCCTGTGCCACTTCTAAGTGTACTGCCCTTGTAGTGGTACAAGTGAATAGACACACATACACCTTTAAAGGAACACCATCTGCAGTACCTGTTAAAATGATTGGGCCACTGTAATCCACACTGGTTACATCAAATGGCTTTATTAACTGCACTCATCCCTTGGGCAATGGTGGAGGTCCTGGGTACATATAGGTTCTGGCATCTACACAACGACACACTACACATGTCTTGATGACTCGCTATACACTCTGTCGCCTCTGAGGAATCCAGAAAGTTTCCCTTATGCAATTTAAGGTATCTTGTACTCCACCATGCATCATATTTTTATGGGCATTTAATACAATTAAAGTTGTCAGATGATGGGGTGTTTAGCATATTCACCCAATTCAGCATTTTGCAATCTACCTCTGCACCTGATTATGCCATCCTCCAAGTACAGCCCCAATTTCTCTATTATTGAACCTTTCCCAATTTTTCCATCCCTTAGTAATTTAATCTCCTCTCCATATATTTCTCCTTGTACTCTCTGTACCCAGTATTTCAGGGGATGAGGAAAGTCATATGGGATATTCATCTTGTTTATGAAGTTAAACACCAACTTCGTGACATTAATCAATTTTGGGAAGGATGAGTATCTATTTATATCAATGGCTAAGACGGGACCGATGACTGGAGCCGTGTTCACAGTAATTTCCACCGGAGCAGTATGCGCCTTTTGAACAGGCCAATTAATTTTATCCACCAACCAACTGGGTCCCTTAAACCACGATAAAGTCTTCACAAATTTTACATAAGTCAACCCATGAGACAAGAGATCAGCTGGGTTTTCCGCCCCGGGAATATGGTTAAAAGTTAACTTATGTTGACCCAAACTGTCATATTTCTCTTGCATCTGGTTAATTTCTGCGACTCTATTTTGCACGAATATAATCTTGCTGTTTCCATTGCAGATCCACTGCAAGGATACCTCATTATCAGACCAAATTATGGTGTCGCTAATATTTATCTTCAGCAATTTACTCCGTATATAATCAGCTAATTTGACGCCCACATAAATGGCTGTTAATTCCAACTGAGGTAAGGTACGCAATTTAATTGGACCCACTTTAGCTTTAGACATGACAAGAGAAATGTCTTTATTACATTGAAGATAAGCGACTGCTCCATACCCTAATTTAGAAGCATTGCAAAAAATGTGGAGTGTATTTTCCACTCCAGGGCGTGTTACACACCGTGGGAACTCCAACATTGGGAGTTTCTCGTAATCACCAATTAATTCTTCCCACCTGTTAACGAATTCCTCAGGTAGGATTTCATCCCAAGCACACTTCTGCTGCCATGCCTCTTGTACAAATAATTTCCCTCGGATCGAAACATTTTGAAACTTTAGCAAGCAGGACTCTCTTCGATAATTTCTTGGGCATACTATAACAAGTCTCTCTCAGTATCCCAAGTCAGTCCCAATACATTGCTACACCCAGATACTCCATCTCCGGGATTATCTTTATTTATTCGGTCCTTTAACCTGGACGAATTACTGTTCCTGTGGGGATTTATGAGAGATTGTCTATCTGGGACACCGCCACTTGCAACAAACAATCTCCCGGGGAGATGAATGACAATTATAATTGTACCGCAGTCATTCCCTTGAGGTATGTGAGAAACTTTACCCACTCCTTGTCGCACCCAAGAGGTACCTTCGATGTCCACCCTTGTCCCACATCACTCTTGACCAGTGTAAATATATTTGAAGAAATTATAGCAATAATTATGGTATGATTAAATTTTTAGTGGACTATAAAGTTTAGAAATATGATATGGGACTGATTGAGAAGGAGGAGAGAGTACAGTGATTAATGTTCACTCACTTTTTATCTGCGTCTTGGGTGTTCACTGGAGATCTTCTTTATTCCCACCGCAGACGCACAATATATCAACACACCTACTGGCCAGCTAGTACATGGATAAATTTGTACTTACCTTGGGGCGGCTGCATCCTTGTCGATGGGCTTCGATAGATCTCGTGATCTTACACGGTTGATATAGTTCGTCCGTCAAGATCTTGATGTGGGTTGTCCCGTCGTGTCAAGGAAGATTAATTTCCTTGACTTCAATATGCCCATGGGACGGGGCATTATTTAACATGTGGTTGGTCGGGGTAGCGATTCATATCCTCTCGCTATTTTCCCCTTATTACAGTTTATAGGTATAACTTTACACACTATGTATATCCTGGCTTAATGCCCCACTAGTTTATACACATTCACCATCTCGATACTTGTATTTCGAATCGATGAGCTAAGATAAAGTTAGTTCATCCTCTCCATATCCTGTCGTATGGTCGCATCACTGGAGTTCGAATGAAGCTTACACCGGCGCCCCTCGCCAACCCCATTCACTATTTGACCAATTATTACTCTATTACTGGGCCTCCCGGACCGATTGTCCCACTTTATACGCGTCACACACTTTCATATCACTCCATATTACGAAGTGAAGTAATTAAGTCCGGTCTGGCTGACGTAATCGCCAAACTCCCGTAGCCATCGCCGCCTGATATCTGGTGTGTAGGCCTCTCCATATGCGACTGCCCAGCCCTCAGCCATCCTCTGCCCAGCCTACTCCATACCCCTCAAAATCCCCCTCCGCGTACCCACGCAATGGTAGGATGGTTCTAATCTCATGTCCACATAACGTGGAACCACCAGCAGTACATTAAAGATATCTATTCATATAGGAAAGTTTATCAATTACAACTTTCGGAAAATACCAATATTTTGCACAGTTCCACTCCTTGAGAGGCATATTTGCACCTTGCATTATGCCATTAGCCCCTTCATATATCTTCATTAGCTCCTCTTCAGTTGATGTCACACCCAGGAAATTGTCCACATAGAATTGTTTACTCATTATTTCACTCAGTGGACCACCTGTACGTTTAAGATGCGCATTTAGCATTTATCGTCGCGTTAAGTAGGAACGGACCAGAAGTAGCACCAAATAAAACACTTCTGAATCTGAAGGTTTTCAGCGGACTAAGTGGATTGCTAGGATCCTCTGGCCACAGGAATCTTGTGTAATCCTGATCTGTTTCTTGCAATCCCACTCTCAGGAAAGCTTTACTTATGTCTGCCGTAAAGGCATTATCATTAACTCTGAAATTCAATAACACATCTCCCAATTTCTCCGTCAGCGACGGACCTGTCATCAAACAATCATTCAAACTAGGTACATTTTTATTACCCATGGCACTACAATTAAACACGATCCTCAAAGGAGTGGTTTTCGAATCCTTCTTCACTCCGTGATGAGGTAAGTAGTGGCCATAAATCTTTGTTTGCTCCGGGGGTACTTCCTCTATGAACTGATTATTTAACTGTTCATTTTTTATTGCATTATATGCAGTCAACAATTTTGGTGTCTTATTCAATTCATGGAGCTGGGCCTTTAACTGACCATACACCATCCAGTAATTAGTGGGTAGTTCTGGATGGTTTAACTTCCATTGGAGTCACACCCAGTATTGTCCAGACTCGAATTTAACATCCTTCAGGTATTGTTCCTGAGTGAAGGAATTATCTGGACTTTCCTCATGTACATTAATCCCGATACTGTCCAGTTCCCACAACTTGTGCACTGGCCCAACAGCATTCTCTATAGAAGAATATGTACTCTGGGGCTGCGTTTCGTGCATAAGACACACAGTTACTGCATTTATGGCTTCCTCCAGTCATTCATTACTGCGAGGAAGCCGGCCATAAATGACATGGCCCGCACCCGTGTTGAGAAGTGTGACTCCCCACCTCTTCGTCATACCCTTCACAAAGGCTGCATAATAGTCGCTGCCTATTAATACTCCTATTGGTCCCACAGAGTCATTATTGACCACTGAGGGTGCCAGGTTCACCTGATTATGGGAGAGCCTCTGCATGGCGGCATTAAGACCAATGGAAGAGATCTTCTCTGGTAGTCTATCCACGACTACCACATTGACTGGGGTCCTCTCTCTGCCCAGACCAACGTTTATATAGACAGTATCATACGACTGGGCATTTTTATCTGAGAGGAAGCCCGATAATTTCAAGGTTGTAGGATGTTCCCTTCGTATTTCCATCCTCATAAGGCAACTGCGCTTGATGAAAGTACATTGGGACCCCTGATCTAACAACGTTGTCACTCTCTTGGTTTTATGCCTCTTATCCTTAATGGTCATGTCCAACACAGGTAAGGCAAGTTATACGTGCACCACTGCGGTGTCGGTGTCGGGGTGATTATCCTTGCCATTACTAGGAGTACACCCGCTCTTGCACATCACTATGTGGTGTCGGCCTTTATTGCATTGGTGACAATTATACAGTCTGGCCTGGCAATCCCTTACATTATGGTTACCCAGACATCTAATGCACCGGTCAAGTTCCTCCAATCTCTTCGCTTTTGCGTCCCATGAATTATAAGTAATGCAAAGTTTAGAGATATGGGTTCTGTTACAGAAGAGACAATCTCTCTTCTCTTGGCTCGACAATTTACCCTCCCCCCCGGGTTACCCTTATTGGGGTGTTTATTCTTCCTTTCCTGTTGTGGCGAACCATTACTACTGGTCCCTGTCACTTGATAGGTGCCAACATAACCAATTTTATTGGATGGGTTGTAACTATTACCATTGGGGTAATTTTTTCCCTTGGGGAACTTAACTGATGACTCACCGTCATTATGACCTGTATTCTTAAAGGTAGTGGGCTGGCTAGTCTGCAGTTGAACAATTAATTCTTGCAAGCCTATCCTTATCTCCTCCAACCCAAAGTTACCCTTGTGGTACTTGTTAGATAACCACTCTATCGTCTTATGGTTCAATTTATGTATCGCACACACGAACCAACTTGCATCCTCCAAATTGTGTTTATTACTCAAAATCTTGAGAGTGCTCTCTAGTTGGACCCGAAATTGTTGCAACCCTTTATAGTTGTGATCTGGCAGTTTCAAATTAATCAGTACAGCTACTAAATCCAATGTATGCTGTTCTGAATTACCATAAGTACTCTTTAACAGACGAACAGCTTCTGTATAAGAGTCGTTTACATTGGGGAAAGCCTGAATGAGAATGAGGGCATCTCCCCTCAATTGTCCCTTTAAATAAATCAACTTAGCAACACCTTCCAGATCCTTCTGATCATGTACCATTGCCTTGAAAATGGACCAAAATTCCTCCCAGCTGTCTCCCGGCTGGAACGACAACAACTGTACTTCTGGGAATCTGGGGAGGGACATTTTATTTACTGCGTGAGGCTGGCCCACCACGCCATCCATACTCTTTAACCTATCCAGTACCTTAACTTTGCAAGAACAAATGACTTCTTCCAAGTCACAATATTGTCTTAACAGTGTTTATCGTTCCTCCTTGCTCGCACAATCCTCCAGTAATTCAATTTCATAGACTTTGAACCACTGCATGTACGACACGTACCTACGTTCTAGTAACTCGAAATTCGTTTCCAAGTCAATAGCACTCATCGACGGCTCGTTCACTAAGTCCAAACACGTACTGTGTGCCTTTGTCACATGCTCCTTGCGACCTTGTAATGACGCTTTTTTGGCTTTAATATCCATGGGTTTGCCACCACCAGTAACTCCGTCAGGTTCAGTCATGGTTGTAGAATTAATAACCACTGATGTCACAAATTAAATAAATCCTTTACAAAGGTGGTTCTCACACCTTACTCTTGCACAAATCATAGCAACGCCTGTGCTAGCAATTAATTGGACTAATTACTGTCCACCACACGATTAATTAACTCAATGTACTCTATACTCACTTCCTACAATCAGTCACTTATTTATTAAATAATTAATTTAATAATGATTAATTCACTAATCACATCCGGTTCAGGATGGACCAACGGGCCATGTGGGGAATTGGGAGGATTGTCTACCTGGGACACCGCCACTTGCAACAAACAATCTCCCAGGGAGATGACCGACTAGTATAATTTTACCGCAGTCACTCTCACGAGGTATGTGAGAAACTTTTCCCACTCCTGGTCGCACCTGAGGGATCCTTCGATATCCTCACACTTGCCCCACTTCACTCTGAACCAGTGAAAATAAATTTGAAGATATTTTAATAATAAGTATGGTATGATTAAATTTTAGTGGACTGTATAGTTTAGAAATATATGGGACTGATTGAGAAGAAGGAGGAGAGAGTACAGGTAATTAATAATCTCTCACCCCTTATCTGCGTCTTGGGTGTTCTTTGGGAGATCTTCATTATCCCCACTGCAGACACACAATATAACAACATACCTACTGGCCAGCTAGTACGAGGATAAATATGTACTTACGGAGGGGTAGCTGCATTCTTGTCGATGGGCTTCGATAGATCTCGTGATCTTGCACGGTCGATATAGTTCATCCGTCAAGATCTTGATGTGGGTTGTCCGGTCGAGTCAAGGAAGATTAATTTCTTTGAGCTCTGTACGCCCACAGGACCGGGCGTTATTTAACATATGGTTGGCCGGGTAGCAATTCATATCCTCTCGCTTTTTCCCCTTATTACAGTTTATATGTATAACTTTACACACTATGTATATCCTGGCTTAATGCCCCACTAGTTTATACACATTCACTGTCTTAATACTTGTATTTCGAGTCGATGAACGAATATAGAGTTAGCTCATCCTCTCCATATCCAACATGGCGGTCTGGGTATGGCGTCCCGATGCCAGACGCACCCGGTACATTCACTTCCAATTATTTACAAATCTGTTTCACTAGATTCAACATTTCACAGTATTCATTGAGCATATTTCAGTCTCTTCTATTACGAAAACCACCCGAATCAAGGTTTACGACTGTATCCCGTCGTATGGTCGCGTCACTGGAGTTCGAATTATGCTTACACCGGCGCCGCTCATCAACACCATTCAATATTTCACCAATTATTACCCTATTACTGGGCTTCCCAGATCGATTGTCACACTTTATACGCGTCGCACACTTTGATATCACTCCATATTACGTACTGAAGTAATTAAGTCCGGTCTGGATGACGTAATCGCCAAACTCCCGAAGCCATCGCCTGATATCTGGCGTGTAGGCCTCTTCACATGCAACTGCCTCCCCTCTCTCTCTCTCTGCCCAGCCTACTTGAGCCGCATCCTGCCCTGCCTATACGATGGTTCTGTATTCATACTGGAAAGTTTGTCAATTACAACTTTCGGAAAATACCAATATTTTCCACAGTACCTTTCTCTTTCTACTTTACATCTCCTCCTTTTCCTGAAGGGAATTTGTCTTGAGCAAACCTCAAGTGCCACAGAGTTAATTTTTTCTAGACATAGGTTAGGATCTGAGATGCTTAGACTATCTTCCCAGTTTATATCTTTTAGGACTTGGTTTATACCTGGAGTATACCTGGAGTGAGTTCCAGGGATCAACGCCCTGCGGCCTGGTCTGTGACCAGGCCTCATGTTGGATCAGAGGCTGATCAACAAGGCTGTACTGCTGGCGCACAGTCCAACGTATGAACATAGCCTGGCTGGTCAGGTACCGACTTCAGGTGCCTGTCCAGTGCTGCTTGAAGACAGCCAGGATTTGTTGGTAATCCCCTCATGTATGCTTGGTCCCTGACTCTTATTGTGTTGTCTCTCAACGTGCTAGTGGTACACCTGCTTTTCATTGGGGGATGTTACATCGCCTGCCGAGTCTTTTGCTTTCGTAGGGAGGAATCTCGTGTGCAAGTTTGGTACTAATCCCCCGAGAATTTTCCACATGTATATAATAATGTATCTCTCCGCCTGCATTCTAGGGAGTACAGGTTTAGGAATTTCAAGCGTTCCCAGTAACTGAGGTGGTTTATCGCAGTTATGCGTGCTGTGAAGGTTCTCTGCACATTTTTAGGTCAGCAATTTCACCTGCTCTGAAAGGTGCAGTTAGTGTCCCACCTTATGTTTTTGTTATTGAAGTTGAATTTGGTAAAGGATTCATCATGACTGATCACATTTTGTCGGTCTGGGGCCCCTCGCCCCCTGCATACATGCATGTACCTCTATTATATTGTTATCTGAGTATATTGTTTTTGATATGAAGACATTTCGTATCAGATCATCATTGTTAGTGAAGATGAGGTCCAGCGTATTCTCCAATCTTATAGGCTCTATTATTTGCTGGTTTAAGGTGAATTTTGTGCAGAGATTTAAATGCTTGTGTGTGTGCGAGTTTTCATCTGAGCTGACTCCTGGTGTTATCTCTGCTACCCCATTATTTGCAATATTCCTCCATTTTAGGTGCCTTAGGTTGAATTCCCCCAGGAGCAAGATGTTGGGGGCAGGAGCTGGAAGGTTTTCCAGACAGTGGTCAATTTTCAGAAGCTGTTTCTGGAATTGTTGGGACGTTGCATCCGGAGGCTTGTATACAACCACGATGACCAGGGAGCTCCCCAGTTACATACCTCATGTAATATAATTCAAGTAAAGGATTACCTGGTACTCGACAGAGCAATCTGAGTATCTTGTAAGTATTACCATTCTCACCAGGTGGCGTGGAGTTGCCCTTAGTTAGTGCTGCATCAAGTTTAAAGTTAGTGAAA
>WNWK01042031.1:0-16167 GCA_009830355.1 Cherax destructor | reverse complement strand
TATTCCCCGTACATCCCCAGACATCCCAAAACAGCATCACCAGGAGCACACCGGACATCCCCAGTAGATACCGCCAGACACCAGTCAGCATCCCCAACCCAGCATCCCCAGCAGCATCACCAGCAGCATCACCAGCCAGCACCACCAGCCAGCATCACCAGCCAGCATCGCTTACTAAACTACCCCAACTAGGCGAAACAGTCGTCTGCTCTTCCTGGGGAAAATTTTTTTTCCAAACAAACAGGCTGTCGAGGTCAAAAACCTCAGTTCGTCCATTAATCTGAAGATATTCAAATTTCAACTTTACGGTAAAAAACCAAGAGTGAATAAATTAAAAGTAAATCCGTAGGGAGAATATTAGAACACAAAGAATTTGAAATATATACAATAAGGAATAAGGTTTTGAAAGTTTCAATAATGTTAAGAATCAGAACAAAAGCACGCCAGAAGCAGCCATGAAGGGTCACGCCATGAAGGTCACGCCAGAAGGTCCGCCATGAAGGTCTCCCCAAAGAAGGTCACGCCAGAAGGTTCGCCGAAGGTCACGCCATGAAGGTCACGCCAGAAGGTTCGCCGAAGGTCCGCCATGACCATTCTTCAAGCAGAAGTGGCGGGTGCCACGAATCTTGATCCAAAAAAATGGAGCTAACCCTTTTTTTATCACTACTGATTGTCTGTTTCCCCCGGGATTCTATAGAGTTTGCATTTCCCGTGAAATAATAATAATAATGATGATGACAAAAAACCCCCAAAAAGAAGGGAAGGTTACCACGATTTTTCGGTCCGATTTGGGCCCTTTTTAAAAAGTCACACTAAAAAAAAGGAGAGAAACCATACCACGGGGGGGCGAACCCGTCAGAGAGTCCAGAACCCAACCGGCCCAAGCCACGTTGACGGCAGGGGGGCTTGGAGAGTTCGTCCGGATGCTAGGGGAGATTTGCTTAAAACTGCATTTTGGAAATTTATGCTAACCCCTATGGTGTAGAAAAATACCTAGATGGATGAATCTTATTGCTAGCTGGCCCATGGCTTTCGCGACGGTCTGGAGTTCGAGACCCCCTGACCCGGGGCGAACCCCACCCGGGTGGTTTGTTTAAAAGGAGAGAAGAGGGAATATAGACCAAAAGACAGGGGCGGAACAAGAGGGAAGGGGGGATAGTTGAAATAGTAGTGGTGTGTATAGTGGAGTTAGTCATATACTAAGAAAGAGGAGCATTTTAATGGAAAAAAGGGGCGAAACCCTCGTGCCCTCTTTTTATGCGGGATATTTTGTATTTTTTCGTACGGAGGGCCCTTTTATGAATAAGTGATGATGTTGATGATGATGATGATGAAATAATAAAATAATAATAATAATAATAATAATAATCATAATAATAATAATAATAATAAAATTTAAAAATAATAATAAAAAAATAATTAAAATAATAATAATAATAAAAAAATAATAATAATAATAATAATAATAATAATAATAAAAAAATAAAAAATAAAATAATAATAAAATAATAATAATAATAATAAATAATAATAATAATAATAATAAATAATAATAATAATAATAGCTTTCAGAAGGGTTGATGAGAGCTTATATTTGTCATCTCCTGGAACTCGACCATCAGTGCCTTACTGTGAGATAAACACTGCCTGGCACTCGGCCATCAGTGCCTTACAGTGAGATAAACACTGCCTGGCACTCGACCATCAGTGCCTTACTGTGAGATAAACACTGCCTGGCACTCGACCATCAGTTCTTTACAGTGAGATAAACACTGCCTGGCACTCGACCATCAGTGCCTTACAGTGAGATAAACACTGCCTGGCACCCGATCATCAGTGCCTTACAGTGAGATAAACACTGCCTGGCACTCGACCATCAGTGCCTCACAGTGAGATAAACACTGCCTGGCACTCGACCATCAGTGCATCACAGTGAGGTAAACACTGCCCTGGCACTCGACCATCAATGCCTCACAGTGAGATAAACACTGCCTGGCACTCGACCATCAGTGCTTTACAGTGAGATAAACACTGCCTGGCACTCGACCATCAGTGCCTTACAGTGAGATAAACACTGCCTGGCACTCGACCATCAATGCCTTACAGTGAGATAAACACTGCCTGGCACTCGACCATCAGTGCCTTACTGTGAGATAAACACTGCCTGGCACTCGACCATCAGTTCTTTACAGTGAGATAAACACTGCCTGGCACTGACCATCAGTGCCTTACAGTGAGATAAACACTGCCTGGCACCCGATCATCAGTGCCTTACAGTGAGATAAACACTGCCTGGCACTCGACCATCAGTGCCTCACAGTGAGATAAACACTGCCTGGCACTCGACCATCAGTGCCTCACAGTGAGGTAAACACTGCCTGGCACTCGACCATCAATGCCTCACAGTGAGATAAACACTGCCTGGCACTCGACCATCAGTGCTTTACAGTGAGATAAACACTGCCTGGCACTCGACCATCAGTGCCTTACAGTGAGATAAACACTGCCTGGCACCTCGACCATCAATGCCTCACAGTGAGATAAACACTGCCTGGCAACTGATCATCAGTGCCTTACAGTGAGATAAACACTGCCTGGCACTCGACCATCAATGCCTCACAGTGAGATAAACACTGCCTGGCACTCGACCATCAGTGCCTCACAGTGAGATAAACACTGCCTGGCACTCGACCATCAGTGCCTCACAGTGAGGTAAACACTGCCTGACACTCGACCATCAGTGCCTCACAGTGAGGTAAACACTCAGGTCTGTGGTTAGAAAACGCGGCCTCTTGATTAGTATCGGAAATTCATTAAAATTTCATTTTTGACGTTTTGCTCAACGTCAGTTATTAAACTTTGCCTATTTTCTTCCATATCACGCATCTAAGTTAGTAAAGGAGCTAGGCACAGAACTCACCAGGGTAATTAGGATCCCTGGGCAGCTAGCTTTCCTTTCCAGAGACTCAATGCTGCTCAGAGGGTAATGGTTGTTGTATGCTTGGTACACGTCCAGCTCTCAGGAGCTGGATGAGATGTTTTATTGTAATGTTTGACGAACACGTAGCAATATGTACTTGTTATGTATCCTCAAACCTCATATATTGTAAATGTCATCTTTATACCATCAATGTATCTTTTAAGACTTGTGTACCATATTACATAATAAAATACACCTTAGGCCTTCTTTATTTAGATTTTGTTATGTTAGGCTGGAAGTTAACATGCCGTTGATTAGGGTTAGTTGGTACGTTATGTTACAATCACCTTTGAAAACATATTTAACAACACATAACCGAACAATAAGCACGTGATAGGAACAGTACAGAGTGCAGAGTTTGTAATGTAGTTAAATATTAGAATTGAAGATCTGAAGCGAATCAGAAGAGGAATTTACAAATTTGATGGGGAAACTATGATTTTTAATTTCTTCATTGAAATGGCAGACTATGACAAACTCAGATTTACTCATTCAAGTCTTCCATTAAAACACCAGCTTTGAAGCTAAACTGAAGAGGTATTCTCTTACTATCTCACAGAGACTAATATCCTAAAAAAAAAAGAAGCCAGTATGTTTGTAGTCGTTCAAAAGTTGCGTTATTAAGTTTTCTGCGTAGAAGGATCGAGGTTAATTATATAAAACAACACTCAAAAATTATCACATTAAGAGAAGTATATCAGTTGTCCCAAATTCGTCCAGAAAATGAAATTGGGACCTAACAGGCCAAAATCAATCAAAATATTTTTGTAATTAAGGCTGACCATCTTCAAAATATATAATTAAAGAAAGTAATTAGATTTATTTAAGCATTGGGTTCATAACGTACACTATTTTTACAATAGTCTCGAGGCACTCAGGTTTTAAAGGCACATAAAAGTGCAGTATGTAGATTTAACCTGGGATAACCCAATTGTTAGATACTGTGACTCCAGCCCTGAAAATCTGAGGCCGATGGGAAGAGTCATTCTCCAGTTATTGCGCGGGTTCCAACAATTCCAAGTTTGAAAAAAAAAAATGTTAGTGCAATGATAAATTTTCCCACTCACAAACTTAACGCAATGGGTAATTATCCTGGCCAAAAAATGCATCAGCCATTAAGTATTGGAGTAATATGGAAGATTTACACTCAAATTTATATAACGTGACGTGCGCCTCCACACACTACACGCCCTCGGAGAATTAGACGGCCTTTTTGAACATTTGAAGCTGTAATGCAGTGTGTTTTAAATGTCAGCAGAGCTATTCCTTGATGCATGCCAAGTATTCCCAGAATTTCCCTAGTTACCGTACACCAACCTTGAAAATTTAAATCCGGTTGGATGAGGCCCTCTCGTGTTATGAGCGAAATAAAAGCGAGATGATGGAGGAAGAAAAAAGAAAAAAAAAAATAGTTTTCGCAGTTGCTAATGGTCCTACGGGGGAAAAATAGTTACAAAAAACGACCCTGATACCCTCTGGCAAAGACGTCGTAGATGGAAAATTGAAAACGTTAACTTTTAAAAATTCATTTCTTTGGGATATAGTTATCACCCAGAAGTTTCTGGCAGGGCAAGGCGACCTTACACCTTGCATGATATGTGCTAATTTTTAACGTTGCCTGGGTATGTTCACACTCTGGGCTATTAGATGAGTTGCGGCATATTTTTTCAATTCTTTCGATGTACGTTTTATATATTTTTTAAGTCTCCATGGGTCAGCCTAGGATGACCTGTTTGACCTGTGGAGATGAACATAAAATGTTGTGATCCTCCTGTTGCAAAAGAAGAAGAAATGAAGGTAGAAAATAATTACTCGGGTAATGTTTAAATAGGTATATTTTATGCAGACACTGGCAGTATATACACTGGAGGAGCAGCCATCCTCCAGGTGCTGAGTTCTGGATGTTTGGATGACTGTAGATAAACAGTTGTGCAAAATATCTAACAACTACTAGTGTGCACATTGTATTTATTGTCTGAGTCTGGGCAAAATACACCTATGAGGGGAAAAAATTTGATTAATCTCATTAAAGAAGCAATGTATGATTCATCATGTGTAGTGCTCAAAGAGAATATAATAACAATGTAGTTATTAGACAACATTAACAATGTCTTTTACACTTTTTTTAATTGACATTCTATTGCATTTCTTTTTTGCATTTACCGTTATTGTCCTCATATTTTCTATTACATAACTAAAGAATCTCCTTTTAATATTATTAATTATTAATATTATTATATTAAAAATTAACACTAAGAATCTCTAACCCCCGCTAATTTCCTACCAAGGACCAAAAATAAACGCCATGAAATCTCTGACTCACCAATAAATAAAATCACGAGTCAGAAAGTTGTGGAGAGAGCTAGCGGGTTTACTGCCCAGAGGGCAAAGACCTGACCAAGTTTTAATTGAAGTGTTATTCTGGATTTCGCGATAACCTTTGAAGGCGGGGTCACGAATGCCTTTTTTTGGCTCGCAAATTCTCGCCCTGGGACCCAGCGTACTCAGAGGTAGAGTTCTAGAAGCTAAGTGAGTAGCTCGGGGTCTTGGGGGGTTGTTGGTACACTGGTTTTTTTGGCCCCGAGGACATTAACTGGTCACTGGTAGTTTAGGGCCCCGGGGACTCTGGTACACTGGTAGTTTATGGTCTCGGGGGACTTAACGGTCCAGGGGAATTTTTTTGGGCCCCCCAAAGGGCATTAACGGGTCCACTGGTATTTTATTGTTCCGGGGGCGTTAATTGGTCATTTCCATAAGGAATTAATACGGCATCTGACCTAGTAGCACAAGCTAGTCAGGTCCAACTCACACCCACCCACACCCACTCATGTATTTATCTAACCTATTTTTAAAACTACACAACATCTTAGCTTCTATGACGGTACTCGGGAGTTTGTTCCACTCATCCACAACTCTATTACCAAACCAGTGCTTTCCTATATCCTTCCTGAATCTGAACTTTTCCATTTTGAAACCATTGCTATTTACATCTCCTTTATTTATTCCTGTTTTCCATTTATACACCTCAATCATATCCTCCCTAATTCTACGCCTTTCTAAACAGTGCAGATTCAGGTCCCTCAGTCTATCCTCATAGGGAAGATTTCTGATACATGGGATCAACTTTTTCATCCTCCTTTGTACGTTTTCCAGTGCATTTATATCCATTCTGTAATACGGTGACCAAAACTGTGCAGCATAATCTAAATGAGACCTAACCAAAGATATATAGAGTTGAAGAACAACCTGATGACTTCTATTATTTATACTTCTTGATATGAAGCCAAGGATTCTGTTAGCTTTATTGTGAACACTTATGCACTGTTGTCTTGGTTTCAGATTACTGCTAACCAGAACTCCTAAATCCTTCCTGCAATCACAAGTATTAAGTTCTACATTATTCAGTTTATATGTGGCATGGTTATTGTCCTGCCCAACATTTAGAACTTTGCATTTGTCTACATTAAGGGGGGAGCGAGACGTTTTAATATATTTTTTTTATTTTGCTAAAATTTCAATGGGAATTTGTGTGTGAATTAAGCACCATTTCAAACCTAGATACTGTGTTTTTAGTGACGTTTTGCCTTACAGTTATATAAAATATTAGTGCCCTATTTGACAGGGCTCAGGGGAAATCCTCTCCTACAAAATTAGTAAGACATACAATGTTCTAATTAAAATCAGATGCAAGGCAAAGAGTTAAGTTTTTGAATTACAGAGAGTCGTGAGCTTACTGTCAATAGATTGCATTATAAAAAATGTTGAAATACATGTTTTTTTTTTTTAATTTGGTTGGGAAACAAAAAATCAATAACAACAAACCGTAAAACATATCGCAAGATCTCCCTGTAATTCAATAGAACCATCATTCCTCAATAACCTGCGAAAGAATCATGATGATCTGATAAATACTCTTTGCATGAGACGATTTATAATGTCAATTACTTATATCTGAGATATGCTCTTAGGCAGTCGTGGGTACATTCCAGAGTGCTACACCCTACCATGTTTATAAGAGGCTGTAAAGCCACTGAGAGACGTCTGGCTGCTTCACCCACACCACTCCTCCTCACAGAAGTTGCCATGTAGTGTATTTAGAATGAAACAATCATAAAAATAGCAATTTTGGGGGTAACTAAAAAAAAACTGACTAATTGCCAACATGTCCTCTTCCCAAGTGAAAGATAAAAAAAAATTCTTTTTAGTAAAAACATACTTAGAAATATGAATGAAACACGCTGATTACATCAACATGTTGCCAGAATTATGCACTATTTTTCAGTAAGAAAAAAAAATCCATAATTTTTCGATTTCAATATTTTTTATCACTCAAAGCATCTCGCTCCCCCCACTGCATCTGCCACTTCTCCGACCACTGCATGTCTATTCAAATTCCTGGAGTGCTCTAATGTCCTCATTAAAATGAATTGGACGGCCTTTTTTGGTGTCATCAGTAAATTTGCTTATGTTGCTATTTATTCCCTCATCTATGTCACTCCCTCCTCTCACTCCCTCCTCTCACACACCCTCCTCTCACACTCCCTCTTACACTCCCTCCTCTCACACTTACTCCTCTCACACTCCCTCCTCTCACACTACCTCCTCTCACACTCCTCTATGTAAATTGTAAACAACAGGGGGCCCAAAACTGACCCCTGTGGGACACCGCTTGACACGTGCCCCCATTCTGATTTCTCCCCATTTATGCAAACTCTCTGCTGCCTATTTGTCAACCATGCCTCAACCCAGGAAAAAATTTCTCCTCCTAGTCCGTGTGCCTAAAGTTTCCTCAATAGCCTCTGATATGGAACTTTATCGAAAGCCTTACTGAAGTCCATATACACAATATCATATTCATTACCATAATCTACCTCCTCAAACACATTAGTGAAAAAAATTAGTAAATTCGTAAGACAGGAACGTCCCTTAGTAAAACCGTGTTGAGATTCATTAATCAATTTATGCTTTTCAAGATGGCTACGAATTGCCTCGGCAATTATTGATTCCATAAATTTACCAACTATAGAGGAAAGGCTTATTGGTCTATAGTTCGAAGCTAAGGACCTGTCACCTGCCTTGTAAATAGGTATTACATTTGCCCTTTTCCACTTGTCTGGCACTATGCCAGTTTGTAGTGATATATTGAAAAGATTTGCCAAAGGTTTGTTAAGTTCCCCTTTACATTCCTTTAAAACTCTTGCAAAAAGTTCATCAGGGCCTGGGGATCTGTTAGGGTTTAATTTCTCTATTTGTCTGAGGACCATGTCACTAGTTACCCCAATCGAGCATAGTCTATTATCTTCCTGTTCTAAATATTCTGAAATTTCGCTAGTATCTTCCTGAGTAAAAACTGAGAGGAAGTAAGTACTGAAAATTTCACACATATCCTTATCACTGTCCGTGATCTGTCCTGAGTTACTCTTAAGTGGGCCTATCTTGTCCCTAATCTTACTTCTGTATACCTGAAAGAACCCTTTTGGATTAGTCTTCTAATCCCTTGAGACCTTAGCCTCATAATCACTTTTTGCTTTTCTTATTCCTTTTTTTTATTTCTCTCTTTAATTGAAAATATTGATTCCTTATCTGTCCATCCCCTCTTTTGATACGCCTATATATGCCTCTCTTTTGATCAATGAGATGTTTTAATCTATTGTTCATCCATTTAGGATCATTTTTGTTAGATCTAATTTCCCTACTCGGAACAAAAGTTGTCTGGGCAGCTAGAACTACTCTCTGGAAAACGTCATATTGGCAACCAAAACCATCCCAATTTAGCCCACCTAGGTAATTTCTCAACCCCATGAAGTCGGCTAAGCGAAAGTCTGGAACAGAGACTTGATTGCAGTTACCTGGGCAATTCCATGATATATTGAAACTAAGTGATTTGTGATCGCTTTCCCCAAGCTCTTCATTAACCACAAGATTATTAATTACTGATTCTTTGCTGGCAAGAACCAAATCAAGCAAGTTGCTACATCTAGTTGGTTCTGTCACAAACTGTTTTAAAAAACAATCCTGAACCGTATCAAGAAAGTCACTAGACTCAAGATTACCTGTCACATTGTTCCAATCAATTTGTCTAAAGTTAAAATTTCCCATTAACACAACATTTTCATATCTAGACGCCTTATGAATTTCGTCCCATAGCAGCTTACTGCACTCCCTATCCAGGCTTGGGGGCCTGTAAATCACACCCAAAATTAATTTTTCACGACCCTCGAGAAACTGTAGCCAAACAGATTCTGTGTCCGATGTTTCTAATTTTATATCTTGTCTAACAGAAGAATTTAAATTATCTCTGACATACATCGCCACTCAACCACCCTTCCTGTTGACCCTATCAGTGTGCAATAGGTTATAACCCTGTATGTTGCACTCGGAAGGCATTTCTCTATCTTTCAGGTTGAACCAGGTCTCTGTTATAGCAATAATATCTATATTATTTACACTTGCAAGTAATCTTAGCTCATCTATCTTATTTCTTAGACTCCTACTATTTGTATAGTAAACCTTATGGGAGCTAGTCACTCGTTGCCCTCTACTATCTCTCTTTGTTGATCAATTGCTTTGTCTTTACTAGCAACTTTATTTTGAATATTGTCTTTTAAGAATATCCCTGAGGTATCCTGGTAATATTTGCAGTTTCCAACCCTAATACTACAGCCTGATTGTTTTCCACAAACACCCATACCTCTATAATCTATACGTTTAAAGTCCTAGACAAGTCTCCAATGACCCCCTCAATCGAATCGGCTAATACAACCACGTTTGCCATAGAATTTGTCCCAGTTATCAATGAATGGAATTGCAAGTTCCTTGCAGTAGCTGTCTAGCCAGCAATTTATACCAATTGATCTAGACATCCATTCATTGCCCACTCCCTTTCTAGGCAAAAACTACTTCTATGGCTGACCTGTACTTATCTTGTAGCTCCTGTCTTCTGCCCTTCCCAATGTCATTTCCACCAGCACTAAGACAGATAATGGGCTTATTCTCATTACCTGACACAGTATTATCCAACCTGCTGACTATGTCACCAATACCAGCTCTTGGGAGGCACACCCTCTGTCTGACCTTCCTATCTCTGTTACAAAAAGCACGGTCCATATATCTTACCTGAGAGTCTCCCACAATCAGAATATTCTTACCTTGATTAGCAGGGGAGTCAGTGGTACCTTTAACCTCGCTGACCACTGAAGTACACTCGTCCTGGAGAACAGAGAATCGATTTCCTACCTTCACATCTTCTCTATTAACTTTCCTTATCTTCCTTCTTCCTGAATTGTGAACAACTTGCCACTTAAAGCGGCTGCCACTCTCACTGTTGGTAACCATTTCCTCCTCACCAGCACCAACCATCTCACACTCACTCCCAAACCCTCCTAGGCGAAGCTTCAGCCTCCTATTTTCCTCCTGAAGTAGTAGAACCTCCTTCAACACTTTATCCTAAGATTATAAAACACTGCAGCTAGCCATGTGCTCGGTAACACCCCACGCTAATTCCCAGACAGCTTAGGACAGGTATGACCACACGTGTCATACATAGTGTTATAGTGTTTATCACATTGGTACCGTAGTATATAGATAAGAAACCATAATAAATGTAAAGTGAAAAGTATGACTTGCGTGTTGGAGAAGCCGTGGCTTCTGAAGATGAAGATTACTGGAGGAATATTTGATTTTCGTTGTGTATATTGCGACCGCTGCTAACTACAGGTTTAGTGTGTTACCACAAACTGTATACGTCACTCCACCACAATAAGTACCGATTTGTTACTAGTTAATAGCTACGGCAACACTGTAAGGTTTCTGGATGATGACACTAGGTGGATGATATCACTAAATTATAGGTTGGTTACAATGGCAGGTTTAGAAGATTATTAATACGAGCTGACCTGCATGGTAAGGTCCTGGCGACTGCTGGCAACTGTTTACCACATGAAACCTGCCTCTTTAGGCCTAAATTAGCCTTAATTTTCACTTTACATTTATTATGGTATCTTATCTATATACTAGGGTAGGTAGCACTGTGATAAACACTATAACACTACGTATGACACACTATTATCAGGGAGACTTTCTTTCCTCTGACAAAAAAAGTTCTAATATTGTTGTTATTTGCACAAGGCACACTAAGCCTAAGGTCTCCTCTGGGAGTGTGACTCTGCCAGGTATTGCACACTAATTCTCCCTTTTTTTTTGACGCAGTGAAAATTATTTTCTGCTAGATTGGTTCTAATCGCTGGAGGGATGAACCATATAAGTTCACTGGCACAGTCTAGAGTTCTAGCACGCAAGCGAATCGTGGTAATCACGAAAAAACACGGAGCACAGCGGGGCACTCGGGTGGGGAGGAATGTAAGATTATGGTAGGTTAGATTAGATCACAAAGTGACTTAGGTTCCCCTGGGCACCCCAGGGCAGGCCAGGGTTGGTTAGATTAGATTACAAATTGACCTAGGTTTCCCTGGGCACCCCTGGGCAGGCCAGGGTAGGTTAGATTAAGTGACCTAGGTTGCCCTGGGCATCCCAGGGCAGGCCAGGGTAGGTTAGATTAGATCACAATCATAGTCTTTGGTCCTCTAGCCTGTACTCTGTCTGCAGTCTTCTTTGACTTTCGCCATTCCAGGAGCCACTTGCTGGACCAGGTTTGCAGTCTGTGTGGATCCCTTAGTAGCCCAACATGATGCTCATCCATTTGAATTCTGCACATTAGCTTCACATGATTTGCAAACAGGGACACCTCTGAATCTATCACTTCTGTCATGTCATTTACATTTACTAGGAACAGCACTGACCCTAGGACTGATTCTTCTTCCCTCTATCATTCCTCAGGATCTGATATCCAGTTGGAAAGATCCCATCTGTTATCATTTCCATGAGCTTGGTTTCCCTGAGTGCTATGGTGTCTGGGGATGCTTCCATGATTCTTTCTTGTTACTTCTCAGTTATTTGTTATTCTGTCTGCGTTGGCATACCATACCTTCAGCGTCTTTTCCAACACTGTATTTTGGGGGGTTGAGGGGGCTGGGGGAGTGGGAGACCTGGCAGGATACTATTTGAGGCTAATATGTAGGAGGAGCTTGTGCTGGAGGGGGTGGGGGCTGTGAGTGCAGAGAATATGGGTTTGTGTGTGAAGAAATACTTCCTAACATCCCTGTGATTCCTCTGAGTCTACAACTTCCCTTTGTTGCTGTGTTCCATCTCTGGAACATACTCTGCCCACCTTGTCAATTCCTCTCAGTATTTTATAAGTCGTTTTCGTATCCCCTCTATCTCTCCTGTCCTCCAGTATCGTCAGGTCAATTTATCTTAACCTCTCTTAGTAGGAGAGGTCGGAATGCTATTCTTAGGTTTGCTAGGCGCCCATATGCTGCAGCAGTTATTTGGTTGATGTGCGCCTCAGGAGACTTGCCCGGCAATATCACAACACCTGAAATTCCATCTCCAAGAAACAACCAATCAGCTACTTCCAACATCACCACCGCTGTGGACCAATCAGCAATCTTACCTGACCCACCTGTGTCTTCCACCTCCTCTGCTACTACTAACGAACCACCTGCTCCTTCTCCAACTCAACCACCAAAAGCCAAGAAAGCCAAGACACTCCTTCCTGAAAATCCACCTCAAGATACTCCAAGACCTGAAGAAATGGAAGGGGAAACAATATTTAGACCAACTGAACCCCTCACTTTCTACACATATAATCCTCACACCCCGACGCTATATGCACCTCAAGCCATCTGTTCCATGCACCATGGTAGTATCAAGTACACTGTTGCTCATGGTTGCCATCACCACACTGAAATCGCCCTAATTGCTGACTTAGAAAAATACAAAAGCTTGATCAAACTTACGGTATTGTCAAAACCAGCTTTCAAAAGACTTCAAAATGGTTCTACGACAAGAACGTAAAACTAACAAGAACACAGATATGAAGAGTTTTCTATCCACCAATCACCGATGATCCTGTCTAGTCTCTGCATACTTAACGACCAATCATATTGAAGCATGCCTCCCCCACCTCCCGCCGATCTCCAGCAACCATTCACCGACCAGTTCTACACATCCACCACCATGATGCAGCCTGCACAGCTTGTCCACATCGTCCATATCTCCAGTTCTATCCCATGATCGCCTCAGCTGTTGGGTTAAGCCCTGGCTCTATCTCTACGACTAAGAACACTCCTTTCCCGTCTTCCCCGCTCATCCCATTGGGATCTTACCTGAACTCGTTCGTTCGTTCGTCCTTTTTGTTAGTGACTTTGCTAATACATTGTTTCTCTCCATTATCATAAAGGCGCAAAATGTGTTGATTTTAGTACTTTAAATTTAAATAATAACCCCTTCTGCCAGACGTGTTGTGCCTAACTTAAAAAAAAAATGTTTAGCTATCGTAACCTAACCTAAACTAACCTAACTTGAACTAACCTTACCAAAACACAACATAACATTAACCTTATGAAGCCTTGCTTCCATGTAACTAATCTAGCAAAACTAACCTAACGTTACTTAGCTAAGTCTTCAAGCAGGCACTGGACAAGCACCTAAAGTCAGTACCTGACCAGCCGAGCTGTTGTTGGTACGTCGGTTTGCGTGCGGCAAACAGTAATAGCCTGGTTGATCAGGCCCTGATCCACCATGAGGCCTGATCGCAGACCGGGCCGCGGGGGCGTTGACCCCCGGATCCCTCTCCAGGTATACTCCAGGTATCTAATCAAACCTTATCTAAGCAAACCTACCTTATAGCACACAAAACTTTAACACAACCTAAAATAACTTAACCCTCATTAGTTTAACTTAACCGAATATAATCAGAACTTTTTTTTTTATTAAAAACCATACAAATACAAAACTAAAAAGTCATAATACAAGGCACAAACATCATATTATTAACCTTAAAACTAGGTTTACTTGGCCAAAACTCCCCCTTCTTTAAGAACATATCTGAATACAACTGCTAAAACTGAATCAAGACTATACACAATACAAATTGGGACGGTGTGGGGTAGGGTTTTTTTTTTTAGAAGGGCATGGGTGTAGGTGAGTTTTTTTTTTTTTTGGTAGGTAGGGTGGGTGGGGTTCGGTTCATGTCACGAGCTGGTGGTTTTGGGACAATGTATTTTTAGTTAATTTTTTTTTTCGTTTTTTTTTTTTTTTGCGTTGCAGTTGTTTACTCCTATTTTAGTTTTTTTTTTCCTCCGTTTTGGACAGTTACCTGCTTAGGGGTGAAGTTTTTTTTTTTTTTTTTTGGCAGTTGTTCGTGAGTCGTGGTTCGTGAGTCGTGACTCCACTAAACATCTACCATCATTGCACATCTACCATCATTGCACATCTACCATCAATACACTACAAATATACCATCACTACAGTTTGTCGCGTTTTATTTTTGTTGTCTTGTTATGACCAACAGTGTACGTGACATGTATAAAGTACCTGGTTTCATACGTATATAGTTTTATGTTGTTTGTGACTCTGGGGCGCAGTATTATTAGTAGAGTTTTCGCGATTTTTGGATTAGAGTGGTTATTGTTCCACAGTTTGTACATAAGTTTTCCTTTTTACATGAAGTACATAAAGAGCAAATATATCTTATTATGTTTGTACATGTGGTGTTGATAAAGTTATGTACATTTAATCATGGTTTTGTACGTTAGCAAATACGTATTGTGACCTTGATGTATGATGATTTATTGGTTAGTGTTACAGGTGGAGAAGAGTGTGTTGAGGTTTATAGGTTATTATTATTATCTTTCGTGATGAGTATTTTTATTTACTTCAGTGTTTTGTTCTTGTCGCTTATTTATGTGACGAGGTGTTTTTGACAAGTGCAAATGTACGGAATGGTTCTAAATGAAATATAAAAAGAAACAAATATATTTTTTGTACATGTTGAGTTAGTCTCTAGATTGCTTAATGCACCGTGTTGGCTAAGAGATATGTATATATACTAAGATTTAGCGCAAATAACAGTATTTTTGATGTAAGACCAATATATTGTATACCTTATTAAAAAAAATATATGACAAAACCTTCTTATAATGATAGGTTTAGAACTGCTAGGTAGTTCGTGTTATTTTTGTTGAGTTTGTAATATTAGTTGTTAGGGTAGGATATATCTTTGTATATTGATCCTATTTAGCCTTGTATACAGGGTTTTTGTTATATTAATGGACGGCAAGGTAATGTACCTGTTTTTGTAATCTATATTTGGGGTTTTGGTACATTTGCTGTGTACTTTTGTATTTTTCTGGTGCTCATGTGCTCAGTGTCATGTGTCCAGAGCACCGATGGGTGTTATGACATCACATTGCAATTTATTTCCTATTGTTTTGGGTGGAGTAATATGTTCTTGCATGAACACATAACAGGCAATGCTTACAGTTTGTCAGGGGCGGGTCAAAAGTGAGGGGAGGGGGAGATCTCTTATTTATGGTGTATTTTGCACCAGAAGAGAGGGAAGAGGGTAATGCATGTTCATGGTTTTCCATGTTATCATTATTGACATGTGATGAATGATTGCCTATGTACGTTGAGTGATGTTAAGTTACAATCTTATGTTCGGGATGCTCTAGCGTATTGTGCGGGGGGGGGGGGAAGGGTTTAATATTTTTTTTTCGTGTTCCCATGTATGTGTTTATTTATTGTTAGTGGGGTGTGGAGTTTAAATATAAGTTCCATTATGTATTGTCACGTGTTTGGAACGTTTATCTTATATTTGAATTGTATATACTGTTTTAAATAAAATATATAAAAAAAAAATACAAATATTCTGCCTTAACCTAACTACACCTTGAACAATTCCCATCACCCTTCACACACATGTTACAAATATTAACCAAAATAACTGCAATAATAAAATAAGACATCATTATAGTACATCGTCTTATATTCTATATAAAGGCAACCAACAACAAATTTAACAATCACATAAGAACATTTAGCTGACTCTGCAAAAGTCTTTACACTATCGGTGCGAAGGACTGTCAGCACCGACACACATAGGGGATAAAAAAAACAGATACAACAGAGAAAATTAAACCATTACAGCACTGCAGTTTACAGTCAAAGTTCCTTTTTTTTCCTTTTTTTCTAAAACCATACTATGATACAATACAAAAGAGTAATACAAGTTTCAAAACAACAGCCTGAAACCCAACTATTCTGTTTATATGCATTGTATATTG